>JAWZYT010004370.1:17500-20000 GCA_034508575.1 Petrolisthes manimaculis
CCGTACACACACAGACACCGTACACACACATACACACACACACACCGTACACACAGCCACCACCACCCATACACATATTCCTCCCACCAATCTCTTTACTTCACTCACTGTCTACGTCTAAACTACAATTCCTAGAAACTTATACTTCGTTTCATTCTAAGCAACAACTCTTCCTCTTTCCAATGAGACTATCCACAGCTGTCTAGGTCTATTCGTTACAAAGATATCACCTCAGGAATACACATATGTCATTTATTTTTTGGCAACACCACCATCTCAACCCCACACCGCTCACTCACGCTCGCTCGGCCCAAAAAATAAATTACATATGTGTATTCCTGAGGTGATATCTTTGTAACGAATAGACCTAGACAGCTGTGGATAGTCTCATTGGAAAGAGGAAGAGTTGTTGCTTAGAATGAAACTATGTATAAGTTTTTAGGCATTGTAGTTTACACGTAAGTAGTGAGTGAAGTAGAGAGACCGACAGAGAGAAATGTGCGTGTACACGTATGTAAGAGAGAGGGATGAAAGTTACATATGTGTATTCCTGAGGTGATATCTATGTAACCAGTAGTCCTAGACAGCTGTGGATAGTCTCATTGGAAAGAGGAAGAGTTGTTGCTTAGAATGAAACTACGTATAAGTTTCTAGGAATTGTAGTTTACACGTAAGTAGTGAGTGAAGTAAAGAGATTGGTGGGAGGAATGTGTGTATGTGTGTGTATGTACGGTGCGAGTGTGTGTGTGTGTGTGTGTGTCGATGTGGTGCAGACAAGCCACACCCCACTGGCGCCTCTCCTCCCTCCCTCCCTCCCTCCCTGGGAATATAAAGTGGGTGTGGGTGTGTGGGTGTGAATTATTATTATTATTATTATTATTTAAGAGAAAGAGGGATAGATGGATGATTAAAGATGGATGACAAGATGAATGGGTTGTTAAAATGGGATGGTGGAGGTAGGGGGAGGATGGGTTGGTAAGAAGGGATGGTGGAGGTAGGGGGAGGATGGGTTGGTAAGAAGGGATGGTGGAGGTAGGGGGAGGATGGGTTGGTAAGAAGGGATGGTGGAGGTAGGTAGAGGATGGGTTGGTAAGAAGGGATGGTGGAGGTAGGGGGAGGATGGGTTGGTAAGAAGGGATGGTGGAGGTAGGGGGAGGATGGGTTGGTAAGAAGGGATGGTGGAGGTAGGTAGAGGATGGGTTGGTAAGAAGGGATGGTGGAGGTAGGGGGAGGATGGGTTGGTAAGAAGGGATGGTGGAGGTAGGGGGAGGATGGGTTGGTAAGAAGGGATGGTGGAGGTAGGGGGAGGATGGGTTGGTAAGAAGGGATGGTGGAGGTAGGGGGAGGATGGGTTGGTAAGAAGGGATGGTGGAGGTAGGGGGAGGATGGGTTGGTAAGAAGGGATGGTGGAGGTAGGTAGAGGATGGGTTGGTAAGAAGGGATGGTGGAGGTAGGGGGAGGATGGGTTGGTAAGAAGGGAGGATAGGAGTACACACAGGGGGAGGATGGGTTGGTAAGAAGGGATGGTGGAGGTAGGTAGAGGATGGGTTGGTAAGAAGGGAGGGTGGAGGTAGGGGGAGGATGGGTTGGTAAGAAGGGATGGTGGAGGTAGGTAGAGGATGGGTTGGTAAGAAGGGAGGGTGGAGGTAGGGGGAGGATGGGTTGGTAAGAAGGGATGGTGGAGGTAGGGGGAGGATGGGTTGGTAAGAAGGGAGGGTGGAGGTAGGGGGAGGATGGGTTGGTAAGAAGGGAGGGTGGAGGTAGGGGGAGGATGGGTTGGTAAGAAGGGAAGAGGAGGGAGGGAGGGAGGGAGGAGAGGAAGAGGAGGGAGGGAGGAGAGGGGTACAGGAGGGAGGGAGGGAGGGAGGAGAGGCGCCAGTGGGGTGTGGCTTGTCTCTCTCTCTCTCTCACACACACATACACACACACATTCTCTCTCTCTCTCTCTCTTTCTCTCTCTCTCTTTCTCTCTCTCTCTCTCACACACACACACACACACACATTCTCTCTCTCTCTCTCTCTTTCTCTCTCTTTCTCTCTCACACACACATTCTCTCTCTCTCTCTCTTTCACACACACACACACAAAATTGCCGAAAAATAAAAAAAATAATATATCTATTTATTTATCTATCTATTTACCTATTTATCTATTACAGGTGCAGATGGGTTTGCTGTTCCTCCTGATAGGTTCACAGATAGATTTCATAGTAGGAGCCATTATCGGACCACAGACAGACCTACAGGAGGCTCAAGGATTTATTGGAGTTAATAGTAAGTAAAAAAAAAAAAATCGGATTTTTTTTTTTTTTTTTTTTTTTTTTTTTTCATTTTTTTTTTCATTTTTTTTTTTTTTGATAGATAGATAGATAAATAAATAAATAGATAAATAAATAGATATATAGATATATAGATAGATAGATTTCATAGTAGGAGCCATTACAGATCTATTGGAGTTAATAGTAATTATTGTGTCTGTTCGTTAGCAAAATAACTTCGGA
>JAWZYT010004370.1:27500-40000 GCA_034508575.1 Petrolisthes manimaculis
TTTTTATTTTGGTGTTTATTGACATAGATACAAGTCTAATGAGTTAGAGAAAATAACATAACTAATATATATACAGTTGCGATATACTGTTGCAATGTATAAAGGAAATATAATACTGTACAGTACTGTTGCCTATATATGATGCTGCAGTACTGGAAGAATAATTTTATTGTTTTTTTATGTTTTTTTGTGTACAGCCTACAGTACAGTCAGCACTGTACTAAACATGAACAGATCTATATTCTTTAAATTATATATTGTACAGTACAGTACATTGTTCCTACAGTATAAATCTAATGACATTTCATATAGGAGGTCCATTTATGTACAGTACGGTACAGTATTTATATTTTTGTACCCACGTTTTTAAAAATACATTTGTATTTTTGTACCAAGCTTTATTTATAATTTCCTATCTAAACATGAACATATCTTTATCCACTGAAATGCTGAATATTGTTCCTACAGTATAAATCCCATATGAGGCCAACTTAAACATTTTTATTTTTGTACCCATATTCTTTAAACGTCTCTCCCTTTTTTTAACTTTACATTGTATATTCTTGTTTATTTCATTGTAATTATTATTGCAGATGCCAAGGGGATGTTGTGTTCCTGGATGCAAGGCCAATTATAAGACCTTTGAGGTGTCTGCATTCCGGTCCCCTTCTGATGAAAGACGACGGCTGCAATGGGTAAAGGCTATCCATAGGGAAGACTTCACACCATCCACTACTTCAGTGGTCTGTGCCAGACATTTTGAAGAGCATTTCATCATTAGGGAAGATAGTATTACACGTCCGGATGGAACTGTAATTACTGCCAAGAGAGGGACACCAGCTCTAGCAAAGGATGCATTCCCAACCATCTTTCCTAACCAGCCGAAGTACTTGTCAAAGGAAGCACCACCTGCTCACACAAACCCACAAGAAAGAAAAGACAAGATGCTTACAAGAGATGAAGTACAGTTTCCAGTATGGATGGAAAATGACATGATAAACAGTTTTGAGGAGTTTGGTGATAAATTTGTTGATAAGCTTTGTAAAGATTGGCTGTTTGTTTCCAGTGATTGTTGTGTGTGTCTTTTAAAACCCAATTGTGATGGCCAGCCAAATATAACTGCATCATTAAAGTGATGAAAGACTTGAAGGTTTTTATCTGGTATGAAAACATTGCATTCAATTTAAAAAAAATTGAGTGGCTTCTTGGATCAGAAATAAGAGTGATCGGTGGACAAAATTTGAAAATTTAATGAGTACGGTAACTTGAGTTCTTACTCTAAATCTGCAGTCAGTGATGTTGACAAAATCCCTCACTGTATTCAAGTTATTAGGGAGGTGTTGGAAACTAAATCAGAAATGGAGAGTGAATCGGAAATTGACAGGAATTTAGAGTGTGGTGTGTTGTGGTTCTGTGGTGAACAGCTAAACATGTTTTGTAAAGAAAAAATGAGATACAGCTGTGAGTTTTGGGTTTGGGCCTATAAAATTTATTTATCATGATACTCACTGTACACAGACCTACGTGACACAAAAGTAATTATTCTCCCTCGTCCTGATTATCTAAGGAAGTTTAATGTAACCAGTGCAAATTCAGTGTTGATAGAAAATTCTCATGAACAGTTTTTGAGGGAAAATTTTCCTAAATTAAAGTGAAGAAAGATTGGTGAATGTCCTGCTTGATGAGATACATGTGGAAAAAAAATCTCGCATATAAAGGTGGTAAGATTTATAGTGCTTCTATAAATTCATGTGAACCTACAACAACCATTCAGGCTTTTATTATTTCTTCTTTCTTTTCCAAATGCAGACATGTTACTGCTCTGTATCCAGTAAGCAATCTGACAGCAGACACACTCCTTGAGTTGACACACAAGGTTTTGGCATTCCTACATGACATAGGGTACAAAGTAGTATCATTAATATCTGACAACAACAGGGTAAAAAGAAACATGTTTGAGAAGATGTGTGGAGGTAGTCTTGCTTCCTCCATTTAAAATCCCTATGATTCAGGTGTGCCACTTTTCTTCCTTTTTTATTCAGTTCATCTATTTAAATGTATAAGGAATAATTGGTTGAGTCAGAAAAATCCCATACAGACTTTTGTAGTCCCTTCACCTTCTAACATTCAAATTCATAAGCAAGCAAGCCTTCAGCCATTAAAAGAATTGTATATAAAACAACGTAATAAGTATGTAAAGCTTGCTCCAGGTTTGTCGGAGAAGATCCTTTTCCCTACTAATTTGGAACGACAAAATGTTCAGTATGTTGTACGACTGTTTGATGAAAAAACTGTGGCTGCACTAAAAACTGTGAATAGTTCTGATGTGTCAGGTACTGTTGTTTTCTTGGAACATATAATATCTTGGAGGCATATTGTAAATGTTAAAACTCCATATAAAGGTATCCATTTACGTCAGCAGGAATGTAACCCGATTAGGAATGATTCATCTACTGATCCAAGCCTCAAGTTTCTTAGCAATTTTGGTCTTTGGCTTAAGTCCTGGGAAAAGTTAGAAATGCCTCAATAAGGTAGGGTTGGTAAATTGTCAAGGGAAACATTCTTTGCTCTCAGACACACAACATCAACAATGATAAAGTTGTGTGATTATCTACTAGAACACAATGACTTTCAGTATGTACTACTTGGAAAATTTCAAACAGACAGGTTGGAAGATAGATTTGGACTGTATAGGAGGATGAGTGGTACAAATTATAATGTTGCTGTTGCTCAGGTGATGGAATCAGAAATTAAACTAAAAATCATGGATGTTCTCTCCATGGCTTCATCCAAGACAGGTCCCTTACCCCTCAATGATTTATGTAGCTCTAAAGGTGAACCAGACTCAAAATGTAGTTCTGTTGGCCACCTGGAAAAATTCAAGAGAGTTGAGGAATATGTGGAAGAGTAAACACTGTCAAAGGATGATGAAAGTGTGATGATTTTTATTGCTGGTTATGTTGCTCACAGTGTTAAAAAAAAGTTGAAATGTTCCGTATGTGTGAGTAGAGTCACTCTGGAGAAGAAACTTGAAGCTGAAATTCCTGACAGTTACCAGTATACAGTATAAAGATCCTTGATCGAGGTGGCCTGAAATGGCCAACAGATTTTACACTTTCTGTATGTACAGTATTTCAACCTACCAAGTATTCCAAGCTCTCATTGGTAAATTTAAGAAAGATTTTGTGCCCTGCAGCTGTCAAAGAAAAGTGCTAGTTCAGTTAGTCCTAAACTTTCTGCGGAGGGATTTTGATGTAAATGAATGTTGCCCCTGCAAAACATCAGTGCAGAACCTAATTTCAATGTGCATAATATGGCCTCTAACTAATATTCTGTTGAATAATTTCACAAAGACATATAACAATACAATAGTCAAAGAAAAAAATATGAAGATAAAACTATAAACACTCCAAAACTGAAGGTATAGATAGACCTATAGTGTGTACTGTACATTCTGACCTGAGCCACAATCATGGTAGTTTTCTTACTTGTTGACTTATATCTGGGAGTCAGAGAATGGAGTACTCGGTACTAGCCTACTAGGTTAGGTATAATTTATTGTAGTACAGTATACTGTATTCTCATTTTAATTGTTTAAAACAGGAATCATTTAAAATCTGAGAACAGAATACATGTTTAGTTCCAGTGAAGTGAAAACACTTGTGAATAGCAACAGAAACCTGACCATTTTGTGCTTGATAGTAGTTAAAAATAAAATATATGTTGTACTTCAGTGTGTATTTTTACCCGTTATTATTATTTCACATGGTGTTGAGACTGAATGTTCTGCCCAAGTACACATAATTAACTACATAAATAACATAATTGAAAAGTGATGCTAAGAAAAACCAATAAATAACCAAAAAGTAAGAGGCACTGATAAAATTACGGAAACAATGGTAAGGATCAAATTGCACCAGTCCACCCACGGCTGTGATGTAATGAATCCCACACCCAGGCCTTAAGATCAAGATGGCATTGGTTGAGCCCTACTCCATGTCCATGTTTCAGACACATATGTCAGTGTTGGCAGGATTATACTATTTCTCGGTCCCCTTTTCACTTCCATACTCGCACTTCTACCCTACATAGTCCTCCCCAGTGATATTATGACCTGCCTGACCCTCACTGCTCTCTCCCTGATTTCTCCTTCCATGTTTACACAGAACTGTTCCCAGTTACTTGAATTCCCTCTCCTCCATCCTCTCACCTCCTAATGTTATCTCGCATTCAGTCCCAGTTGGTACAGCCACTCTATAGGGTATAGCAAAGTCAATTACTTATGTTTTGGTCCTCTTAAATACCATCACCTTACTCTTACCAACATTCACCTTCAGTTTTCTTCGCTTACACACAGACTGAAACTCATCCACCACCCTCTGTAACTCCCTTTCACTCTCAGCCAGCAGCACAGTGTCATCCACAAATAAAGCTTGCAACCAAGGACCAATCTATTCCATTCATCCTCAGTCTCGCACCCAGGCCTGCCACTTTTGCCTTCATCTATCTCATGCAACCATCCATAAAGATATTGAACAACCATAGTGGCATGACACACCCTTGCCTCAATCCTAAACTGATATCAAAGTTCTCACTCAAACCACCCTCGACACTCACGCAAGCTTTTGCCTCTCTATAGAAAGCCTCAATCCCATCCAGCAAGTTTTTTTTTTTTTTTTTTTTTTTTATATAATAACAAAGATGAGGACAAAGGCCACAGGCCCGCTTACCGTCCTCATCTACATAGTACAGTGAGAGAGTGGTCCAAAATCATGTCCAATTTCGTTCGAGATGCCCTGACACATTGCGTTTGAAGGTACATAAGTCGTAGTAAGGTGGAAAGATGGATGAAGGTAGAGTGTTCCAGAAAAGGGGTGAGAACGAGAGGCTTGACGAGTGTTGCATGTTCTCCTGAGGGGAGGAAGCATACATTGAGAGAGTTCAGAAGAGCAATGTCCAGTGTAATAGCGATAGAAGAGAGAAAGTGATGCAACACTGCGGCGAAGAGAGAGAGGTTGTAGTGAATCAGTAAGAGGAGGAGAGTTGATGAGACGAAAGGCCTTTGATTCCACCTTGTCCAGTTGTGTTGTGAAGGTTGATCCCCCCCACACATGAGAGCCATACTCCATACAGGGGCGGATGAGACCCCTGTACAAAGACAGTAACTGTGTGGGGGTGAAGTATTCACGGAATCTGCGCAGCACACCTAACTTCTTTGAGGCGATTTTAGTAAGAGAGATAATGTGATCTCTCCAGGAGAGATTATGAGAGAAAGAGACTCCAAGAATATTAAGAGAAGAGGAAAGGTCAAGTTGTGTATCGTTAAAGGAGAGGGGATAGACATCAGGAAGATTAGTACGAGTTGAAAGATGAAGGAACTGTGTTTTTGAGGCATTGAAAACAACAAGGTTCTCTCTGCCCCAGTTAGAGATGAGGGAAAGATCAGAAGTCAGGCGTGCTACTGCATCATCACGTGATGTGGAGAGTAGCTGCTGGGATGGACGGTTGTCAAAATGAGTGGAGTAGTGTAGGGTGGAATCATCAGCATAGGAGTGGATAGGGGAAGAGGTACAGTTAAGAAGGTCATTAATGAACAAAAGAAAGAGGGTGGGTGATAGAATAGAACCCTGAGGAACACCACTATTGATAGCCTTGGAAGAAGAACAGTGACCGTCTACAACAGCAGCTATAGAACGGTCAGAAAGGAAATCAGAGATAAAGGTGCAGAGAGAGGGATAGAAACCGAATGAGGGCAGTTTGGAGATTAAAGCTTTGTGCCAGACTCTATCAAAAGCTTTGGATATGTCGAGGGCAACAGTAAAAGTTTCACCAAAGTTCCGAAAGGAGGATGACCATGAATCAGAGAGGAGGGATAGAAGATCGCCAGTAGATCGTCCCTGACGGAAACCATACTGGCGATCTGAAAGAAGGTCATGACAAATAAGGTGCTTATGAATTTTGAGGTTAAGAATAGATTCGAAGACTTTAGATAGACATGAGGTCAGAGCAATAGGGCGATAGTTGGAGGGTTGGGAACGGTCTCCTTTTTCCGGAACAGGTTGGATCAGAGCAAACTTCCAGCAAGAAGGAAAAGTGTTAAATGATAGACATAGACGGAACAGTTTGCCTAGGCAGGGTGTCAGCACGGAAGCACAGTTCTTGAGAACAACAGGAGGAATCCCATCAGGTCCGTACGCCTTCCGAGTGTTAAGGCCAGAGAGGGCAGAACATACTTCCTTTGAAGAGATTCTAATGGCAGGCATAAGTAAGTCAGAGGGGGGGGGGTGGAGTTGGAGGAACAGAGCCGGAATCGTCCAGTGTAGAGTTAGAGGCAAAGGTTTGAGAGAAGAGTTCAGCTTTATCAGTTGAAGAGATGGCAACATTTCCATCAGGAAGGATGAGGGGAGGGAAAGAGGAAGAAGTAAAGTTACTGGAGAGATTTTTGGCTAGATGCCAGAAAGAACGAGAGGTGGAGGAGTTGGACAGGTCATTGCACTTGGCACGGATGAAGGATTTTTTGGTTAGTCGGAGAACAGATTTGGCGCGATTCCGGGCAGAGATATACAGAGCGCGAGATTCGTCAGTTTGAAGGCGTCGGTGCCGTCTGAAAGCTACCTCCTTGTTGTGGACAGCAGTAGAACAAGCGTGATTAAACCAAGATTTTCGTGAATTAGTAGGAGGGAAAGAATATGGAATGTATGCCTCCATGCCCGAGATGATCACCTCCGAGATGCGTGCAGCACTCTCTGAGGGACCCCGGCCACGAAAGCAAAAATCACTCCATGGGAAATCTTCAAAGTACTGCCTCAGATCATCCCAGCCAGCAGCGCTGTAGTGCCACAGACGCCGCTTGCTGGGAGGGTCCAAAGGTCTTACAGGAGCGATAGGACAGGATACTGAAATAAGATTGTGATCGGAGGAGCCCAAAGGAGAGAAAAGTTCAACAGAATAAGCAGAAGGATGAGAGGTTAGGAATAAGTCAAGGATATTGGGCTGATCTCCAAGGCGGTCTGGAATACGGGTAGGGTACTGAATTAACTGCTCTAGGTCGTTGAGGATAGAAAAAGTAAAGGCTTGTTCACCAGGTGGATCAGTGAAGGGAGATGAAAGCCAAAGGCGGTGGTGAACGTTGAAATCTCCTAAAATGGAGATTTCTGAGAAAGGAGAATGTGATAGAATGTGTTCCACTTTTGAAGTAACATATCGAAGAATTTTGTATAGTCAGTAGAGTTAGGAGATAGATATACAGCACAGATGTATTTAGTTTGAGAGTAGTAGGTTAGCCGAAGCCAGATAGTTGAGAAATCAGAAGAGTCAAGTTCGGGAACACGAGAACAAGTGAGGTCGTTGCGTACGTATACGCAACATCCGCCTTTGGCACGAAACTGAGGATAGAGAAAGTAAGAGGAGACAGAGTAGGGGTTGCTGTTAGTTAATGCTGAGATCTGGGTCTCGGTGAGGAAGAGAAGATGAGGTTTAGCGGAGAAGAGGTGGTGTTCAACAGAGGAGAAGTTAGAGGAAAGACCGCGAATGTTGCAAAAGTTGATAAAGAGTGTGTCAGACAATGATCCAGGGCATCTCGGGGGGTCGTCAACAAATGGTCCAGACTGAGGGGAGTTTATTGACCCATCCCCAGGGGCCTCCGAGGCTTGGTTTTTAATTGTATTCATATTTATTAATTAATTTTTGGGGATATAATTTGGACAAAGGGTGTGGTGTGTAGCGTGTTTGTATATATTGTGTAAATAGAGAGAGTGATGTCTTTGGGAGTATGTTGGACTACTCTCGGTGTATGTGAGACACGAAAAAGATCAGCAAAGGTGGACAGACAGGTGAAACGGGAGTTCCAACCCTCCCTATCACCAGTCCAGTGTCCACCCTAGGAGTACTGCCCTGTTTGGTTGGTGTCTCCAACCTCCTCCTTCTTCAACATCTTTGATACCCGTTTATATCCCAAATTTAGCCTAAAAACACCGAAAAATCGAGTTTTTTGGGTCTCAGAAGCGATTTGTACTGTGCTAGAAAAATTTCAATTTTCAGGCAAAAAAAATGTTAAAACACGTTTTTTTGGCCCAAAAAGTCGATTTGTGCATGCATCTTTGATACCCGTTTATATCCCAAATTTAGCCTAAAAACACCGAAAAATCGAGTTTTTTGGGTCTCAGAAGCGATTTGTACATGTCTACACTGTTCTAGAAAAAAATCAATTTTCAGGCAAAAAAAATGCTAAAACACGTTTTTTTGGCCCAAAAAGTCGATTTGTGCATGCATCTTCGATACCCGTTTATATCCCAAATTTAGCCTAAAAACACCGAAAAATCGAGTTTTTTGGGTCTCAGAAGTGATTTGTACTGTGCTAGAAAAATTTCAATTTTCAGGGTATCGAAGATGCATGCACAAATCGACTTTTTGGGCCCAAAAAACGTGTTTTAACAGGCAGTCAGGCAGGTAGGGAGGCAGGCAGGTAGGCAGGCAGGCAGGTAGGCAGGCAGGCAGGTAGGCAGGCAGGCAGGCAGGCAGGCAGGCAGGCAGGTAGGGAGGCAGGCAGGCAGGTAGGCAGGCAGGCAGGCAGGCAGGAGGGTAGGGAGGCAGGCAGGTAGGAGGGGAGGCTGGCAGGCAGGTAGGCAGGCAGGCAGGTAAATCTGACTTATATAGGGATGAACTGAACAAATTTTCTATCCCGTTTCTACCACTAAAGAAAACGTGTTTTAATACACCATGCTATTATATATTAGATATATAGATTATAAATTATTCATTATTATTATTATTACTACTATTATTATTATTATTATTATTATTATTATTACCTGTATTATTATTATTATTATTATTATTATTAGTAGTAGTAGTAGTAGTAGTAGTAGTAGTAGTAGTATTGCCAATTCAGGCTTTTGTTCTGGCTATACTTACGACTCTCTCTCTCTTTCTCTCTCACACACACATGTAAACAAAGAAACATTTGCAATGAAATGAAATGAAAATAATGCCCTTGAAAACGAATAATGTGTACTAAAAGTGAAATAGTACTATTAAAAATCCTGTAGATTAAAGTGAAGTATAAAGGTGTGCAATATAGTAGATGAAAATTGAAAATGACTCGAATGTGTAAATGCAGTGTTGCCATGGTGTTGTAGCCACTTCTAGCCACCTCTAGCCCAAGTGTGAAGGGTAGAAGCAGTGTTACCAATGTTTTGTAGCCCAGTTTTGTAGCCCCAAGGTGAGTTGTGATTGGCTAAAATGGGGGTGTTGGCGATTTTTGTCGAATATATATAAGGTCGTAAGCCGCCGGGGTGGTTGGTGGGGTGGGGGAGGGTAAAACAAGGGCTTGGGGGGGCCATTTTTTGGATTTAGAGGCGAAATAAAAAATTTTTTGGGCTTCTTCTCGACAGCCTAACCAAACCAAGCCTTATTTAACCTAACCTCTTCCTATTAGAATTAGTAGTAGTAGTATTAGTAGTAGTAGTAATATTAGTAGTAGTAGTAGTATTACCTAACCTAACCTAGACCACAGTAGACTACCGGGACCTAACCGGGGCAGACTACCGGGACCTAACCGGGGCATACTACCGGGACCTAACCGGGGCAAACTACCGGGACCTAACCTAACATAACACAACCGGGACAGACTACCGGGACCTAACCGGGGCAGACTACCGGGACCTAACCTAACATAACAGGACCGTGACAAACTACCGGGACCTAACCGGGGCAGACTACCGGGACCTAACCTAACATAGCCTAACCGGGGCAGACTACCGGGACCTAACCTAACATAGCCTAACCGGGGCAAACTACCGGGACCTAACCTAACATAACAGAACCGGGACAGACTACCGGGACCTAACCGGGGCAGACTACCGGGACCTAACCTAACATAACAGAACCGGGACAGACTACCGGGACCTAACCGGGGCAGACTACCGGGACCTAACCTAACATAACAGGACCGGGACAGACTACCGGGACCTAACCTAACATAACAGAACCGGGACAGACTACCGGGACCTAACCGGGGCAGACTACCGGGACCTAACCTAACATAGCCTAACCGGGGCAAACTACCGGGACCTAACCTAACATAGCCTAACCGGGGCAGACTACCGGGACCTAACCTAACATAGCCTAACCGGGGCAGACTACCGGGACCTAACCTAACATAGCCTAACCGGGGCAGACTACCGGGACCTAACCTAACATAACAGAACCGGGACAGACTACCGGGACCTAACCGGGGCAGACTACCGGGACCTAACCTAACATAACAGGACCGGGACAGACTACCGGGACCTAACCGGGGCAAACTACCGGGACCTAACCTAACATAGCCTAACCGGGGCAGACTACCGGGACCTAACCTAACATAGCCTAACCTAACCTAACCTACCGAGACCTAACCGGGGCAAACTACCGGGACCTAACCTAACCTAACCTAACCTAACCTAACCTACCGAGACCTAACCGGGGCAAACTACCGGGACCTAACCTAACATAACAGGACCGGGACAGACTACCGGGACCTAACCGGGGCAGACTACCGGGACCTAACCTAACATAACAGAACCGGGACAGACTACCGGGACCTAACCGGGGCAGACTACCGGGACCTAACCTAACATAACAGGACCGGGACAGACTACCGGGACCTAACCGGGGCAGACTACCGGGACCTAACCTAACATAGCCTAACCGGGGCAGACTACCGGGACCTAACCTAACCTAACCTAACCTAACCTAACCTAACCTAACCTAACCTAACCTAACCTACCGAGACCTAACCGGGGCAAACTACCGGGACCTAACCTAACATAACAGGACCGGGACAGACTACCGGGACCTAACCGGGGCAGACTACCGGGACCTAACCTAACATAACAGAACCGGGACAGACTACCGGGACCTAACCGGGGCAGACTACCGGGACCTAACCTAACATAACAGAACCGGGACAGACTACCGGGACCTAACCGGGGCAGACTACCGGGACCTAACCTAACATAGCCTAACCGTGGTATACTACCGGGACCTAACCTAACCTAACCTAACCTAACCTAACCCTTAACCTAACCTAACCTAACCTAACCTAACCTAACCTAACCTAACCCTTAACCTAACCTAACCTAACCTAACCTAACCTAACCTAACCTAACCTAACCTAACCCAACCTAACCTAACCTAACCTAACCCTTAACCTAACCTAACCTAACCTAACCTAACCTAACCTAACCTAACCTAACCTAACCTAACCTAACCTAACCTACCGAGACCTAACCGGGGCAAACTACCGGGACCTAACCTAACATAACAGGACCGGGACAGACTACCGGGACCTAACCGGGGCAGACTACCGGGACCTAACCTAACATAACAGAACCGGGACAGACTACCGGGACCTAACCGGGGCAGACTACCGGGACCTAACCTAACATAACAGAACCGGGACAGACTACCGGGACCTAACCGGGGCAGACTACCGGGACCTAACCTAACATAACAGAACCGGGACAGACTACCGGGACCTAACCGGGGCAGACTACCGGGACCTAACCTAACATAGCCTAACCGTGGTATACTACCGGGACCTAACCTAACCTAACCTAACCTAACCTAACCCTTAACCTAACCTAACCTAACCTAACCTAACCTAACCTAACCTAACCCTTAACCTAACCTAACCTAACCTAACCTAACCTAACCTAACCCAACCTAACCTAACCTAACCTAACCCTTATCCTAACCTAACCTAACCTAACCCAACCTAACCTAACCTAACCTAACCCTTATCCTAACCTAACCTAACCTAACCCAACCTAACCTAACCTAACCTAACCTAACCTAACCTAACCTAACCTAACCTAACCTAACCTAACCTAACCTAACCCTTAACCTAACCTAACCTAACCTAACCCCTAACCTGCTGCCCCGCTACCCCGCCGCCCCGCCCCGCTGCCCCGCCCAACTGCCCTGCCCCACTGCCCCGCCGCCGCCCGGCTGTCACCCCGCTGCCCCGCCGCCCCGCTGCCCTGCCGCCCCGCCACCCCGCTGCCCCGCCACCCTGCCCCACTGCCCCGCTGCCCCGATGCCCCGCTGCCCCGCTGTCCAGCCCCGCCGCCCCACTGCCCTGCCCCGACGCCCCTATGCCCCGCCGCCCCGCCCCGCAACTGCCCCACTGCCCCGCCCCGCCGCCCCGCTGCCCCGACGCCCCGCTGCCCCGCCCCGCTGCCCCGCCGCCCCGCCCCGCAACTGCCCCACTGCACCGCCCCGCTGCCCCGCTGCCCCGACGCCCCGCCCCCCCGCCCCGCTGCCCCGACGCCCTGCTGCCCCGCTGTCAAGCCCCGCCGCCCCACTGCCCCGCCCCGCTGCCCCGCATCCCGCTGCCCCGCCGCCCTGCTGCCCCGCCGCCCCGCTACCCCGCCTCGCAACTGCCCCGCCTCCCCGCCCCGCTGCCCCACTGCCCCGCCCCGCTGCCCCGATGCCCTGCCGCCCCGCTGCCACGCCGC
>JAWZYT010004371.1:10000-55000 GCA_034508575.1 Petrolisthes manimaculis
AATTGACCATGACTGTACAGCCCTGGGTAATAGTGTTGTACCATGGAGTGTACAAGGAGTGTTGTGTTGGACAACAACTCAACACAGTTCCAACAAGTAAATTTTCCAAACCATTGTCAACGTTGAGAAGAGGTTTACAACACTTACTTATTAGAACTGTGTTGTGTTGTGTTGTTGTTGAACACTCCTTGTACCCTCCATTGTACAACACTATTACCCATGAGTATAACAGTAACACTAACACCAATACCAACACTATTATTACCAATACCATTATTACCAGTACCATTATTACCATCATTTCTAGTTCTAATACCATGGTACCACCATCATTTCCAATAGCACACACACACATCAGTAGTTATAGTATCATACTAAATGATAATATCGTGTAATACAACATGCAATTATCTCGTGTAAAAATCTCGTAAATGGAAAAACTAAAAGATACTAAATGATTATAAAATGATAATATGATGTAATAGAAAGATTATCTCGTGTAATACAACGTAAGAAAAGAAACCACGTGATGTAGTCTGAATATTGGAGTCCTTCAAATATTGCCACGAAACACACACACACACACATTCTCTCTCTTTCTCTCTCTCTCTCTCTCATAAGGAAGGAGCTTGTTTGTTTCGTGGCATAGTCAGGAGGAATCAGAAGCTTCCAAAATACACACACACACACACACACCACAAAAAAAAATAAAAAAAAATAATGGTGTGTGTTTGTTCTGTTGCTTGGAATAGTTTGGAGGATTCAGTTGCTCCAGATTTACCAACACTAAATAAAATAAAGAATGTAAATAATATAAAAAGTATAGTTAAATAGAAGGGGATTTACAAGTATACGATATCAGTGTGTGTGTGTGTGTGTGTGTGTGGTGGGGTGGGGGGTGATGTGTGTGTGTATGATGTAGGGTGTGTGTGTGTATGTGTGTTGGAGGATGCAGGGTGTGTGTGTGTGTGATGTATAGGGTGTGTGTGTGTATATGATGTAGGGTGTGTGTGTGTGTGTGTTGGGGGATGCAGGGTGTGTATGTGTGTGTGTGATATAGAGTGTGTGATATAGAGTGTGTGTGTGTGTGTGTGTACTTTCTGAGTTTAGACACAGTTTTATGGTTGAGTAAACACGATGAGAATGACGGAAACTGCTATCCTCCCCTCCCCCCTCCCCCCTCCCCCTCCTTCACTCCTCCCCCTCCCCCTCTCCCCTTCTCCCACTCCCTTCCTTCCTTCTCTCCATCCCTGCCCCCCCCCCTCCTCCTTCCTTCTCTCCATCCCTGCCCTTCCCCTACCCTCCTTACTCCTTCTCTCCCTTCCTTCCTGCGTCCCCCCTCCTCCTCCTTCCATGCACCACACCCCCAACCCCCCCCCCCCTTGTCATCTTCTCTCCTCCTCTCTGCCTGGCCTCTTATACATCCCCTCCACCCCCACCCCCCACACCCCATCTGTCTCGTGTCACCCCTATTTGACTCACCTCCCCCTCCTTCCTCAACCTCTCTCCGGCCTCTCACCCTCTCACCCCAGAGCCTCCCCCTACCTCCCCCCTCCCTCCTTAACCTCTCTCAGATATCCCCCTCCCCCCTCACCCCCTCTCAGGACTCTCACCCCTCCTCCCTCCCCTCCCCCCCAGCTTCCCCCTTCCTTCTCTGTTCCATGGCACCCCTCCCCCCCTTTACTCCTTCACCCCCATCTATCTATCTCCTGACTCACCCCTCCCTCCTTTCCTTCCTCCCTCACCCCTCCCCTAGCTCCCTTTCCTTCCACACCCATCTTTGTCTCTTCCCTCCCTCCCTCTTTCCTCCCTCGCTGCCTCTTTCCTCCCTCTCTTACTTCCTTCCCTTCCCCCCCTTTCCCCTTCCTCCTCTCGTTATTGTGTCATCCTTCCTTCCCTTTCCTTCCTTCCCTCACTCCTCATCCTTTCCTCTCGTTGCCTCTTCCTTTCTTCCCTCCCATTTTTCCTACCTTCTTGTTTTATCCTTCCTTCCCTTCCTTTCCTCTTCTCGTTTCTCACCCTCCCCCATTTCCTCCATCCCTTTCCTCTCTGCCTCCCTCTCTTTCCTCCCTGCCTCCTTCCCTTTCCTCCCTGCCTCCCTCCCTTTCCTCCCTGCCTCCTTCCCTTTCCTCACTCACCCCTCCCTTTCCCCCCTGCCTCCTTCCTTTTCCTCACTCACCCTTCCCTTTCCTACTCTCGTTGTCCCATCCTTGCATCCCTTTCCTTCCTCTCATCTCCACACAACACAACACAACACACATCAGTAACTTCAACAACATTAAGATAGTTATCCCAGACCACAACAGTCTCAGGTAAATGTCGTGTTTACATACATACATACAGCCACAATCAAATATCCACCAACACTTTCCTTCCATCGTTTTAAATATCTTGGTAATAAAGAACTACACGTGTATGATTTTGCAGCACCTCATAATGATAATAATAATAATAATTGAGGGGGTTGAGTTGACGTAAGGTGTTGTTGTTGTATCATTATATTTTGATATGATACTGATTTATTTGTACCATGGAAGGAAGGAAAGTGTTGGTGGATATTGGATTGTGGATGTATGTATGTACAGTTGCCAAAAAAGGTATTGCGACAACTATTGATACAACATAAAAGATATTATTGTCCATAGTGGTTTGTAGGGATTATAAGTATGTATTACAGAAGGATATGTATATTTCCTTCTGTTATACATACATATAGTCCATATACAAATAGTTGTGGATATTACTAGGGTTAATGTTCTATCAAGATTTGTTACAATACCTTTTTTGGCAACTGTACATGTTTAACTACGCTAATCTAGACTATAAAATTATAATATGTATTGAAGGAAAGGATATACAGTAGATAATGTTGAAGGAAAGGATGGCAAAAAGGAAATTATATTGTGCATTTATTTACCGTCTCTATAATTATAATAACTGAACACTTATTTGTACTCGTGACTGTACACTATGGAAAATGTTAATATGACCAGATGTTGTTGTTATTGTTATTGTTGTTAAATTTGTTGTTGTTGTTGTTGTTATTATTGTTGTTAGTGGTGGTGGTATTATTGTTGCTGTTGTTGTTGTTGTTGTTGTTATTATTGTTGTTGGTGGAGTTTGTGGAGTCGCTTGTAGGATTCACGGATGTTGTTGTTGTTGTTGTTGTTGTTGGGTGGGATGGTAGTGGCTGGAGGGAGTGGAGAGAGAGAGAGAGAGAAGATGGATTCATTCATAATAGGAGTCACAAGCAACAGTGAGGTCATGTTGCGTCAGAGGAGGAAGAGAAAGAAAGTTAAGGGAGAATGTAATCAGAAATTTTTGGAGTTTAATAATTACAGAGTCCTTCAAATATTGCCATGAAACACACACACACACACATTATTACTTAGACAACACACACACACACAACACAAACACAAACACAAACACACACACACAACACACACACACACATACTTCCCCTACACACACACACTATATAATCCCTCCTACACACACACACACACACACATATCATAAATACTTACTACAGTTCACTTCGTCTTGTCCATCATAACAATCATTAAATCCATCACAAACCCAGTTAGGTGGAATACAGTGACCCTCAGAACACCAATAGTCTCCAGTGTTACAATCTGTGTACATATTATTATTATTATTATTATTATTGTTGTTGTTATTGTTATTATGGTGTGGTGTGTGTGATGTGATGTGATGTGTGTGTGTGTGTGTGTGTGAGAGAGAGAGAGAGAAAAAAAATCATATATCCAGAGAGAGAGAGAGAGAGAGAGAGAGAGAGAGAGAGAGAGAGAGAGAGAGAATCATATATCCGGAGAGAGAGAGAGAGAATGTGTATATATAAGTGACAGAGTATCAGTACAAATGTATAAAAAAATAAATATCCGGCACCGAAAACAATACACCCTCCCTTCGGGGCGGTGTAATAACATAACTAATTACACACACACACACATACACACATACACACATATATACTCACCACAAATAATTTCATCTTCGCCACCCGTACACACACACACACACACATACACATACACATACATACATAATACTCACCACAAATCATTTCATCTTCGCCACCCGTACACACACACACACACACACACACACACACATAATACTCACCACATATCATTTCATCTTCGCCACCCGTACACACACACACACACATACACATACGCATACATACACACACACATACACACACATACACACATAATACTCACCACATATCATTTCGTCTTCGCCACACACACACACACATACACACACATACATACATAATACTCACCACATATCATTTCTTCTTCGCCACCCGTACACACACACACACACACACACACACATACATAATACTCACCACATATCATTTCGTCTTCGCCACCCGTAAACACACACACACACACACACACACACATACACACACACATACATACACATAATACTCACCACATATCATTTCATCTTCGCCACCCGTACACACACACACATACATACACACACATACACATACACACATAATTTTATATACTCACCACATATCATTTCATCTTCGCCACCCGTACACTCCTCTTGACCATCACAGATATACATGTCAGGAATACACGAGTTGTCAGTACAGCGATATCCTTCCTTACATGAGCCTGATCAAACATATTAGTAGTAGTAGTAGTATTGTTATTATTATTATTATTGTTATTATTGTTATTATTGTTGTTATTGTTATTGTTATACTATTTTATTACGCGAAAATTATAGGGTTTTTTATATGAGTTTTTTTTTTGGCATAAACGGATTTTTTTTGGCATGAACACACAAATTATACACACACACAGAAAACAAACAAACACAATACACACCCACCCCCACACAGAAACAATACCCCACCCCCACACGCACACACAGAAAAAATACACCCTCCCACACAAACAAACAATACACCCCCTCCCACACACACACACACAAACAAACACAATACACACCCACACCCACACAAACAAACACAATACACACACACCCCACCCACACCCACCCACACAAACAAACAATACACACACACACACAAGCAAGCAACAATGACTTACTACACTGCTCTTCATCCTCTCCTCTGAAACAGTCCAATAATCCATCACATCTGAATTGTTCATTGATACACCTTCCATCATTACACGTGAACTGCTGCTCTGGGTCACACTCATATGATCCCGTCACTGTAGGGGTCGTAGTGGGAAGGGAAGGGGTAAGGGATAAGGTTGGTTGGGGTTGTGGTGGTGTTGTTGGGAAGGGGGAAGGTTGTGGTGGTGATGTTGGTGGTTGTATTGGGAGGGGGAAGGTTGTTGTTGTTGGTGATGTTGGTGGTGGTGGTAGTGGTGGAGTGTATGTTGGTGGTTGTGATGGTGGTTGTACTGGGAGGGGGAAGGTTGTTGTTGTTGTTGGTGGTGGTGGTGGGAGGGGTAAGGTTAGTTGTCATTGTAGTGGGTTGGGTGGTGTTGGTGGTGGTGGTTGTGTTAATTATTGATGGTGAACTTGTAACTCCTTTCACCTGACATGTACTACAGCCGCCAACCAAAGTTTCACCACCACCTGACCACCACCCTTGGCTGGCAGGAAAGTGAAGACATGTAGTGTGAAATAATTATATTCTGAACGATGGGACCAACTGGTGTATGTTCGGGGGGGGGGGGGGGGGTTGGTAATGAGACAGTGTGAGCTTCATTCTCTATAACTTGTGAACATGAACCTCACACTGTTTCGTTACCAACTCGATACACCAATTTGTCCGATCGTTCAGTACAGTACATGACCCAGGGCCATGGTTCAGTATATCTTTAACACTGTGTTCGCCTTCCTGTCAGCCAAGGGGGTAATGAAACTTTGGTTCGCCACTGTACAGTTATGGGTAATAGTGTTGTACAATGGAGGGTACAGTACAAGGAGTGTTGGACAACAACTGAACACAGTTCGAAAAATTAAGTGTTATAAACCTCTTCTCAACGTTGACAATGGTTTGGAAAATTTACTTGTTGGAACTCGTGTTGAGTTGTTGTCCAACACTCCTTGTACCCTCCATGGTACAACACTATTACCCAGGGCTGTACTATAGTTAAAATGAATAAATCTTGGCTGACAACTCTTAGCTATCCCTAAATGTTTACAAATGAGCAGATTTCATTGATGCCAGGAATTAGGAAATGCAGGAAGGGGGAGAAATAGTAGGCTACATATTACAGACCTCTCAATGGTAAATAATCCACCTATACTATAACTATTAATTAACAGGAAAGGATAATCTTCAAGTTTTCAATTCACACATACATACACATACACATATAGTCATTATAGCAAAAGTTTACTAACACTCCATTCTGTTAGTTTAGTGACAGAAGGTGAAATAGGGACAATATATATATATGTGTGACAAACCTTTCCCTTGTAAACTCATTCCAAATACTGGAGTATAAAATAATGAACTGAGAAACATGCTGCGGGGGGAGGGGGGTAGAAAGCCTGTCCCCTTATTCCAGCACCCCATTAATTAAGAAAAAGTTGCAATGTATTATTTTATGTATTGCAATGTATTATTTTATGTATTGGAATGTATTATTTTATGTATTACAATGTATTACTTCATGTATTACAATGTATTATTTTATGTATTACAATGTATTATTTCATGTATTACAATGTATTATTTTATGTATTGACTGACCACAATATAACTCGTCTTCTCCTCGTGGACAGTCCAGGAATCCATTACAGATCCAGTGTTCCATGATACAGATGGTGTTGAGACCTTCACACTTGTAGTAACCTTCAGAACACGTCACTGTACAAACACAACACAACCAAAAAGTCACTAGTTAGGAATGTAATATTGTTGTTAGTTTGCAATCGAGTCCCTATGTCTAAAACCAAAGGAAACAGTCACTAGTTAAGGATATATTACTGTAAGTTTGTATTCGAGTCCTTCTTTACCTTCAGATCCAAAGGAAAAAGTCACTAGTTAAGGATATATTGTTGTAAGTTTGTAATAGAGTCCCTAAGTTTTAAAAGGGTTATTGGTGATCTCAGGATATGTGATGATCTCTCTCTCTCTCTCTCTCTCTCTCTCTCTCTCTCTCTCTCTCTCTCTCTCTCTCTCTCTCTCTCTCTCTCTCAGACACACAGACACACACAGACAGATAAAGACAGACACTCAGACAGAGACAGATAAAGACAGACATACAGACAGACATGGGATGGTATTTTTTGTCTCATTAGTAAATACTGCACACACGTCACAAGAATTATATAGTTAGGATGAGATGGGAGTTAAATAATATAAATTTTAATAATAAAAATAATAATAAAAGTAATAATAATAATAAACAAAAATAATAAAATTGAAAATAATCATAATAATAATAATAAAAACTATTATATATATACACTTGTAGGGAGATATGTCTTGTTAAAATACACACACACACACACACACACATATACTTACACACACACACATACTTACAACAATACACACACACACACACGCACACATACTTACAACAACAACAACACACACACACATACTTACAACAATACACACACACACACATACTTACACCAATACACACATACACACATATACTTACAACAATACACACACACACACACACACACACATACTTACAACAATACACACACACATACTTACAACAGTACACACACACACACACACACACCTGCATACAACAATACACACACACACACACACACACATACTTACACAAATACACACACACACACACCTACTTACAACAATAATACACACACACACACACCTACCTACTTACAACAATGGGCTTCATCGTTTCCAGAGGGACAATCCAGCGACCCATCACACGTCCATCGACTTGGTAAACAATCACTACTCTCATCATTAGCATCACACAGGAACCCAGTACAAGGAAGCTGACCACGAACTGCCAGATGAAAATATAATAAATACAGGGTACATGGAAACGACAACTGTACACTCGTGATACGTAATCCCTGACCAGAGACGAACGGTAGGCACCACACACACACACATACATACACACCCTGCATTCGAACTCAGCCTCTATCGGTGTACTGGGTGTGGAAATGAACACATACACACACACGCAAACCCTGCGTTCGAACTGTCTCTATATATATTTAATTTAATAATATGTGTACTGGGTGGGGGGAAATGAACAATACCAGGCGATTCGAAGCTTTCTGCTGCTCACACACTGGTCAGAAATTATGTATCACGAGTGTATAGTCGCGAGCACTAATAAGTATACAGCAGGTTTTGTGGTTGATGCTTCGAACTGTTCCATTTCACCAACGAAGTCATTCCAATGGAGATCTAATTGTGCATTTATTTATTTATTTATTTACTGTCTCCATGCAGGTATTCGAAGCACACCTGTAAACTTATTAGTGCTCGTGACTGTACATTTATAGTATTTTTATTTTGTTGTGGTGGTCCAAGTAGGAATTAAACGTATTTTGTGAATGTTGATTAGTTTAGAAAGAGATTGTCTATGTTGAATATTTCGTGTGTGTGTGTGTGTATGTGGTCCAAGTAGGAAACGTATTGAAGTGGTTGTTTTTAAGAAAGATATTGTCTATGTCAAATATTTCGTGTGTGTGTATGTTATAATATTTAACACGTGTTTTGTGAATTTTAGTTTTGCCTATGTCAAATATTTCGTGTGTGTGTGTTATTTATATCTAACACGTGTTTTGTTAATGTTAGGTTAGACAGAGATTTCCTATGTCAAATATATCGTGTATGTGTGTGTTTGTGTGTGTTATAATCTCACCAGTTGCAGCCAGTAGCAGTATTACCGATAAACTATACATTTTGAAGGACATTGCCAGACTTAATTTTCACAGACCACTTATATATTCCCTCGTTATCACCCAGCCATCATATCTACACTCTTAGATACGGGGTTCATTATCATGTTATTGTATGTACAGTTGGACACATGAATGGGTGGTATAACCCAAGTGAAAGATGGTCCATTTCTCCCAATATCAAGTTCCTTATTAGTGTCAAATAGGAGACATCAGGGGCAGAAGTCAGTATTGAGGATGGTGTGTGTATGTGTGTGTTCACGTATATTAAAAAACGACGGCGGCGGCAGCGGCGGCAGGGGCGGCGGCGGGGCGGCGACGGCGGCAGCGGCGGGGCAGCGGCGGCGGCGGCAGTGGCGGTGGCGGCGGCGGGGAGGCGGCGGCGGCGGCGGCGACGACGACGACGACGAAAAAAATAAAAATAAATAATAATAATAAAAAAAAATAATAATAATAATAAAAAAAAAATTATATATTTTTTATATTACAATGGGAACCAGCAAGAGGGATTTTTGACACTAGCTAGGGGCGAGTGTGGAATCAGGAAGGGGGAATTTAAGTACAGTACATCCACAATCAAATATCCACCAGCACTTTCCTTCCTTCCATGGTACAAATAAATCAGCAGGCAGTATCATATCAAAATACGTCAACTCAACCCCTTCAATTATTATTATTATTGAGGTGCTGCAAAATCATACACGTGTTGTTCTTTATTGTCAAGATATTTACTACGATGGAAGGAAAGTGCTGGTTATTATTATTATTATTATTATTATTATTATTATTATTATTATTATTATTATGTGCTGAAAAATCATACATGTGTTGTTCTTTATTGCCAAGATATTTACTACGATGGAAGGAAAGTATCGGTGGATATTTGATTGTGGCTGTACAGTACATGCATAGAATGAAGGGGGAGAGTCAGACTACAAAATACTGTCCACATTTTTGCAGACACCACCACCACCACACCCCAATAAAGTATCGAAGGTCATTAGGAATAAACCAATCACACCCACAGATAAGAAATGAAAACTAATAGAGTTGAGTAACCGTTGCATCATGTACTGTACAGATGGCACGGCTCCCACAGACACTTTACCTTTGGACGCAATGGGTTTTCCTCTGATAATTATTTTACTGCATGTGACGTTAGTCCAAGTACTGTACGTATAGCCACACTCGAATAACCACTGACACTTTCCTTCCTTCCATGCACATAAATCAGTATCATATCAAAATATCATCATACAACACTTTATGTCAACTCAACCCCCTCAATTATTATTATTATTATGAGATGCTGCAAAATCATACATGTGTTGTTCTTTATTACCAAGATATTCATTACGATGGAAGGAAAGTGTTGGTGGATATTTGATTGTGGCTGTACATATGCTACTACTAGTCTACTACCTTTAAAGTATTGCCTACATATTTGTAGTTATACTCCTCTACAAGTATATTTGCCGAGATACTGTATTATGGTAAAAGATATCTAATTAAGGGTTAAGTTGGTGAGAACTACTACTACTACTACTACTACTACAGTACTGTACTGTATCCATCTACATAACTTACCACCCAGGGTCCAGAGAATACACTGTATTTGTAAGATTCAGTAATCCTTCTGCTAGCAAAATAATTAATACACTTTAACATACACACACTAAAAAAATTATATGATAACCGGTTGCAGTACACCTCATGTGGGCAGATTTCATCAAATCCACTTGAAAGTTACCAGATCCTACAACCATCTTTATTCTAGCCCTGAGGAGGATGGCTAATATTCATAGAGAATAAATTCAGCCTCCCTGGGCAGAGATGGGTGAGGTGAGAGACGAGTTGAAGTGGGACAACAAGTATGAAGGAAATATTGTACTGTAGTGAGATTGAAAATGAATGGCTGTGGTGTGAAGGGATGTCCAAACCTTTTAAGGGGTTGCAGGAATAGGGGGACAGGCTTGGAGAGGTTTAAGGGGGTGCAGGAGTAGGGGACAGGCTTTCTACCCACCCCAAGCATGTCCCCCTATCCCCCCCCCAAGCCTGTCCCCTACTCCTGCACCCCCTTAAAGTTAATTAAGGAATCATTATCACAAATCTTGTACATTTTTTATTCAAGAATGATTTTCACAGTAATATATAATTATGTAATGTCTTAAAATACATGTAATTTGCTTCATTTCATCGGTGTCAATCATATGAAGTGGACAAGTAGGTTTATAGCTAAGGTGGATGGATATTATCTGAAAAAAAATCTCTATAATAATAATAATAATAACATGACCCATTAAATTGCCAAAAAATATATCATGGGTTGTCAGAATGCACCGAAATGCTTAAATGCAATGAATAGTACAGTCGGCCTCACGAATTCGTATACACCACTGTGACATCCAGTAGGGTTCGTAACAACTAGAAAATTAAGGATATTACTTTCCCAATACCAACATTTCAAAGTACAGTAGTGTTATTTGACTACTATTGTATTTAAATTAGTCAACAGCCTTTTCCTCATAGTATGTGTAGAAAAATATAAATCAATTTTAAGGGGGTGTGGGAATAGGGGGACAGGCTTGGGGGTTCTTTTGAGGGGTGCAGGAGTAGAGGAACAGGCTTGTTTTTTTTTTTTTTTTTGGGGGGGGGGGATTAGAGGGGTGCAGGAATAGGGGGATATGCTTTCTACCAACCCCAAGCCTGTCCCCCTATTCTCCCACCCCCCCAATCCCCCCTTTAACCAATGCTGTGTGTATGAATTCCTGAGGCCGAGTGTACTGTTTGTGTTAAATTTGAATATCATTTATTTATAATTTCCTTCAGGTACCTCGTGTCATCGGTGCTTTATATAAAACCAATTTGTCCTGCCGTAGTGCTGTACAGTCTGGGGCAGAAGTCTCGTCGTCGCCTCACCTGCTTCACCGAGACAACATGCAGCTAATGTTCACGGACTCGAGAAATACACACATTTCCTACACTAATAATCTTGAGTCTATGTACAGTTGCCAAAAAAGGTCCTGCGACAACTATTGATACAACATTAAATATATTAATGTCCATACTTGTTTGTAGGGATTATAAGTATGTATTACACAAGGATATACATATTTCCTTCTGTTATACATACTTATAGTCCCTACAAATTGTTGTGGATATTACTAGGGTTAAAGTTACATCAAGAATTGTCGCAATACCTATACTGGCAACTGTACATGGTGTGCCTCGGTGAAGCAGGTGAGGCGACGGGACTGTTGCCCCAGACTGTACTGTACTGTTGTCCATTCATGTTTATACACTATACATTCTTATACAGTATACATACAATCACCAGTATAATGTTAAATATAAAAATAATAAACATCGTTAAATATAAAAATAATAATAAAAGTCATTACATATAAAGATAATAAACATCGTCATTAAATATAAATATAATAAACATCATTATTAACTATAAAATAATAAACATCAGTAAATATAAAAATAATAAACATAATTATTAAATATAAAATAATAAACATAATTAAATATAAAAATAATAAACATAATTAAATATAAAAATAATAAACATAATTATATATAAAAATAATAAACATGATCATTATATATAAAAATAATAAACATTATTTTTGATATCCCTTATTTATGTTAGCAATAAGATATTTATCAATGGGTCAACATTGTCTCACCAAATACTTTACACCACAACCATAAAAAAATACTTAAAAATATACCATCTATCACATACTTTTATTTAAGGGGGTGCGAGAGTAGGGGGCAGGCTTGGGGGGTGCGGGAATAGGGGGACAGGCTTGGGGTGGGGTTGGGGTGTGGGGGGATAGGGGACAGGCTTGGGGGGGATTTGGGGGGTGCAGGAGTAGGGGGACAGGCTTGGGGGGGGTAGGGGACAGACTTGGGGGGTGCGGGAATAGGGGCACAGGCTTGGGGGGTGCAGGATTAGGGGGACAGGCTTGGGGTGGGTAGAAAGTCTGTCCCCTATTCCACACACCCCTACCCCCCCCACCCCCACCCCAAGCCTGTCCCCCAACTCCCAATCACTCAGAACTTATAACCTTTGTATGGATGGATGTTATTGACTTCAGCTAAGTACAGTGGTAACGCGCCTGCCTTGCATCCGTGAGGTCGGCAGATCGAGCCTCGCCCAGGCCCGAGAGTTACAAACTGTTTACTGGGGGGTTACTACCATGGCTGGGCACCATGGTGGGGAGTTAGGCTTGCCTGGCTGACGTTCAAGAGAGTGTCGCAAGACAGATACCTGAACTAAAACCCTGCAACTTTAACTTTAACTTTAACATACAAAGGTTATAATTATACAGATTCTGAGAGATTCATTGCATTGATAAAATACCAGTGTTTACTTTGCACCACCTGCCAGATATTGACACACACACACACACATCTCCCTTTGACACCTTTTTCTCTGAGTATTCCAAGCAAAAGAAATCTATATAGAAGACTATCAGAAAACACATACAGTTGGTCACACATGAAACTGGTATGCCTCGCTACTTGTGAGGTGGCTACAACAGGAAGGAAAGTGAGCAAAATTTATAGTTTGTTGACAAGCGACGGTAATAATATTTTACTGTCTGCGTCAACAAATTACATCTTTTTTTCACTTTCCTTTCTTTTGTAGTCATGCACCTCACAAGTAATGAGCCGTACCAGCTTCATGTGTGGCCAACTGTACTATCCAAGACAAAACTCGTGTCGCTGTCTTGTCCAATGATTTAATATACCTTGTGAAGCATAATGAAAGTCCCACCATAGTAACATTTAGGCCCAGTATGATTAGTCCTCTGCCATATTATATTCTCACCAGATTTCATGACACAACTTTTTTCTTTGATACCCTAGTACAATACTGTATATCCCCAATAATCTTTCAAACTGACAAAATGTATTCTGCCTGACAAATACTGACACTTTATAGCACAACAAAAATATTTGTTGGTTTGATGTGAGGAATTACTGTTAGGAAGCAAAGAACATAATTAACAATAAAGTATTAGGGGGATGTGTGGGAATAGGGGGACAGGCTTGGGGGGGTTTAGGGATGTGTGTGGGGAGATTTAGGGGTGTGTGGGGAGGTTTAGGGATGTGTGGGGGGGGGGTTTAGGGGTGGGTGGGGGGGTTTAGGGGTGGGTGGGGGGGTTTAGGGGTGGGGGTGGGGGGGTTTAGGGAGACAGGCTTGGAGAGGGGGTTAGAGGGGTGCAGGAGTAGGGGGACAGGCTTGATGGGGGAGGGGAGGGTTATAGGGGTGCAGGAATAAGGGACAGGCTTTCTACCCACTCCCCTACTCCCACACACCCTCAATGAAGACTTCTTAGCCACAGGAGATTCTGGAGACGAGGGATTTGAACTAAAGATAAATTATATTGACAGACACAAACACACAATCAGACTTTTCTTGTGTCCCAACTCACTTTCACACACACATGAATATTTGTACACGTTTTTTATAAGTTGATGACACATGATATTACACACGCGCACACATTTTATTTCCTCTCATTACGAATATCAATCAATCCATCCATCAATGTCCTTCCATTATTATGATTCACTCTCTGGTCATCCCAAACTCAGCACACTTGTTCCATAAACCTTACCATTCCTATCACCCATTACCAACACTCTATATTAGACATTCTCTCAACCACACTAGAAGCTTTCTTTTCTCATTACCAATAGTGTAAAATATTTATTGTCAGCTAAAACTCTACTCACCATTGTTGCCTTTTACTTTGTGTTTATTTATCTATGTTAATATGACATAGTACAACTCCCAAGCTTTAAAACAACACCAGAATCACCTTCCTACAATCATCAATAAGTGAACAATGAATGGTAGAATGACAGTATATATATGTAACAACACACCCACCATCACAGCAAGTGTTGTGAGTCTCCCATATTTAACATACTCATGTGATGTCAAAGAGTTAATAAGGATAAAAATAAAAAATATAGCGGTTGAAGTGCATTCTACTGAGTCATACCTGCTGTTCCTCCTGCCTCAAATGTTTTCATGTTGTGATTGATTGATTGATTGATTGATATTAGGTGCCGTAACAGCGAGGTCATATAGAAAAAGGCGATAGAGAGGTGAGACAGCAAGTAGGAAGGAAATAGAAAGAAAAGAGGGGACAGTTGTTGCATGTTGTGATGAGTCTGAAACCAATACGACTGATAATAGAAGTTAAAACAATACTGCATTACCAATTACCAACCCAAAGCCCAACAATATAAACTAGTAAGTTTTATCATCAAGAAATTACCAATGACAACTAACTAACTAACTAACTATGCCTGAGGTGTGCCATGAACCATCAACCAAGAAAACATTTAAGTATTTCCATTTCTTAAACATAAGTGAGAGAGACTAAGCAGTTTTTACTAGTGTGTGTATATTTGTTTGTTTGTACAGCAGTCCCTCTTGAAGTATAAACAAATGGATGAACAGGTGTACGTGTTGTTGTTGTTGAAGTGCATGAAGGTGTCTGGCCGAGCAGCCTCGAACTCGTGAGGAAGGCCATGGCCTGAACTGGGCTTTCCCAGAGCCCTCAGAGAGTGTATGATGTGTTGTTGGTGAGTGTGGTTGTGTGTATTACAGTCTTCCATAATGTGTTTAATAGAATGGGTTGTTGTGTTACATCCTGGACAGACATACACACAGACATCTACACAGTATATGTTGTGTTGTTGGTGAGTGTGGTTGTGTACATTACAGTCTTCCATAATGTCTTTACTAGAATGTGTTGTGTTACATCCCAGACAGACATCAACAATGGCTCCCAGTTCACTGATCTTCCTCCTCTTCCCCAGGTACTTTCCATTGTGCCTTCTTGCCCGCCTGGTAGAGTCCCTGTAGAGCCATTACTAACTCATCACTGGCTTTCAGGTCACAATATTTCTGGTACAGTGCCAAGGCTGTCCGGGCATCCTCTATGCTGTCATGCGTCACACTCTGAATCTTCAGTTCTGAAATTATATTGATGTAAATGAAAATGTAATCAGCAGAGAAATGCTCATTAAGGTGGTACAGTAATTCTTTTTTGGTACTACATTGGAGTGTCTTGATTCCTCCAAAGTATGCTAGAAAACAGCACCAGCATAGCAATAGTAATGGTGTTTGTTCTGTTGCTTGGAATAGGTTGGAGGATTCAGTTGCTCCAACATTACCAACACAAAACTTCCTTCCCCCTTAAGGTCATATTTCCAAAAAGTTAAAGTTCCGTGAAATCTCTTAGCATCCAGTCACTGATTTTTCAAGCAAAACAAAGCCTTCCGAACTACTTCATTACAACCCAATTACGATTTCCTTTATCAGTACTGTACAATACAAGGATAAAAATGGATGAAACTATAATAATCCTAGCATCTTTAAAACTAAATGTTGAGCCGCAATCAAATATCCACCAACACTTTCCTTCCATCGTAGTAAATATCTTGGTAATAAAGAACAACACGAGTATGATTTTGCAGCACCTCATAATAATAATAATAATAATAATTATTGAGGGGGTTGAGTTGACGTAAAGTGTTGTTGTTGTATGATTATATTTTGATATGATACTGATTTATTTGTACCATGGAAGGAAGGAAGGAAGGTGTTGGTGGATATTTGATTGTGGATGTATATGGGAAATTATCTAAAAAAAAAAAAAAAATGACTAGAATAACACATTACCAACAATATGAACGATATTTATTCAAATTTTTATTATATTACAGTAGATGATGTCTATGCAAAATTTTTATATTGGATATCTATTCAAAATATTTATATTGGATGATATATATTCAAAATGTTTATTATATTGGATGATATATATTCAATTTTTTTTATTATATTGGATGATGTCTAATCAAAATGTTTATATTCAAAATTCATATATTGGACGATATCTATTCAAAATTATTTTTATATCTTCAAAATTTTTATATTGGATGATATAAAATTATATTAATTTTTTTATCATATTGGACGATATCTATTCAAATGTTTATAGAGAAATGAGGAAGGTAATACTTTTCCACGAACGATGACTTACTAAGGAAATGCCAGGCGAGGAATTTGAGTGAGACCATACGGTTGTGTGACATGTGGAAGAGATGGACGGTATCAATGAGTTGTGCTGCTGGGACCGCCATGTTTATCACCCTACGGAGGAAAGAAAAATATTTATTAATTACTCTCTGTATGTGTGTGTGTATGTGTGTTCTTACCTATTTGTATGTTTACAGGATTGAGTCAAGCTCGTAATGTCCTGTATTTTAAAACACAATTATCATATTTTTCTTTAAAGTTACCGGTATGTATGTTTTTGACACACCACTTCTTCTGGTAATTTATTCCATTCGTCTATTAATTTAATTGCAATGAAATTATGGGAAGATGACTCAGGAAATAGGAGGGCAAAGTGGAAGAATTATTCATATGAAAAAGTGAGTGGAGAAAGGTTTGTAAAATAATTCTGTGCACTCACAATCCATAATTTTAAGCTCACCCAAGGAAGACATGATGCCGATTCCACAGTGGTTTGTTTTGGTTTGCAAGCACTTTAACGAAAGAAACTGAACTGTGTAAATGACTTATGGGTGAATTATTTAACGAATTTGGTGAGTAAACTATGCATTGATCATCATTATCTAACTGTTGGATAGATTTTGTAAATGTGGATACTCAGCTTTTGGGAAATAATGAAGCCTTACAAGTGTGCTTGGTTGGGAAGCTAACAAACCAATACCACTGTGAAATTGAACCTAAAATAATGAAGCCTTACAAGTGTGGTTGGTTGGGAAGCTAACAAACCAATACCACTGTAAAATTGACCTATGGAATTGATGCAAACAAAGGCACTTATGATAGAATACTGTACATAGACAGTTAGACATATTATAAGAACAATATTTATTACAACCATACTTTTGGGGACAACAGCAAATGATCTATTGGTCTTTGACTGTACACCAGAGATATTTAACAGAAAAAGTTAATTTTAAAATATATATAACAAACATAATTAATTTTAAAATATACTTGGCATTTCACAGAAGTTTTCTGAAATGTTCATACAATAATGTTAAGTAAACCAATTGCTATGCTTTACATTAATACATAATTATATACAGTATGCATAAAGTTATAGCCAATATAAATGGTAAGTCAAACTGTAGTTACATTACCTGAAATCATTCTTTAAGCCGTGTCCAACAAATTTAACTCCCTTGTCCACCAAATATCTAAGCTTTACATAAGTAGACTTGAGAGTTGTTAAATGTTTTTGTGAGAAGTTTGCATCCAGATCGCCAGGTTTGATGCCAGAGAACTGTGTGAGGTAATCCACAACTTGTTCCTGAGTTGAAATGTAATCATCCAGGAAGGGAGTTCCTTCAAGTGGACCTTGTCTGAAACACAACAACAATCACATTAGTTATTTCATTACCTGGGCATTATATTTACAACAATAATTCAATGAGAGGCAGACCATCAGTTAGTTGGCAGAACAGAGTGGAAGATTATGTAAAGGATAGAAACATGAGGGGCAGAGGGAACTCCCTCCAAGGTGGTGGCCACGACAGAAGAGTCTCCAGATTTCCCTGTTCAAACACTCCCTCCTTACTTGGTCCATCCCCCTCACACTTCTCTCTCTCACATACTCTTCCACTCTGTTTTGCCATCTAACCGGAGGTCTGCCTCTCACACCAGGTCCCACACCTTCACTATTGTACACTTTCTTTATAAACTCCACACCTTGCATTCTCTCTACACAGTATCCAATGTTATTAGCCAAACTACTCCTACCCTCTAATGCATGTGATCCTGGCAACAGATTTATGTGATGGCTTTATGGTTGTTCTTGTTCCATCACTGCGTATTTCTGCTTCCTCCTGGTGAAGGTTTACAAACTCTGCATCCATGGCCACCAAGTCTCCTGTAAAACAAATTATGTGTGTGGGTTTCTGATAAAACGTGAATACGTTAGGCCCCAGTGATCGTGTATGAAATTTTGGGGCTTCTGATTCCTTCTGACCATGCCACGAAACAAGCTACTCCTATATAGGTGGTGTTTCGTGGCAATATTTAAAGGACTCATTTACCTTCAATTTTCTGACTACATCACAGGGTCCCTTAAGGTTTTCAACTTATAGACAACCATTAAATGGGGTCGATTCCATAGTGGTTGGTATTGGTTTGTAAGCACGCAAACAAAAGAATGTTAGCCATGTAAATGACTTATGGGTGAATTATTTAATGAATTTGGTGAGTAAACTATGCAGTGATCATCATTATCTCACCGTTTCATAGATTTTATGAATGTGGATACTCAGCTTTTAGAAAATAATGAAGCCTTACAGATGTGGTTGATTGGGAACCTAACAAACCAATACCACTGTGGAATCAACCCATAATCTATTCAGTTATTGCTCACATGAACCTGGACAAAATGTTAAGTTGTAAACAAGTAACATAGATGTAACATTAAGTAGTGGATGGAAGTATCTACAAGCAGAAGAATTTTGTAAATACATTCAAAACAAATTATATTTAGGATAGTAAAGTCATAGAGTACCAGGTAATGGTAAGATAGTATATATCAATTTTGAAAGGAGTTGCAGATACTGAATTGCCCATCATAAAACAAACAATTTATAAAAAAATGTTTTCCTACCCTTATGGTGTTTGATGATACAGGTATGGCTACTTGGTGTCAGGAGAGTGTTAGGAGTTGGTACATGTTGCTTCTAACCCTGCTGTCTTCCCAACTCATTCTCACTCTACTCACCATTGCTGCTATTTACTTTGTATTTATTTATTTTTGTTAATATGACATAGTACAACTCCCAAGCTTTAAAACAAGACCAGAATCACCTTCCTACTATCATCAATAGGTGAACAATGAATGGTAGAATGACAGTATATATATGTAACAACACACCCACCATCACAGCAAGTGTTGTGAGTCTTCCATATTTTACATACTCATGTGACGGCAAAGTGTTAAGCTTCAATTGTGATGTCAAATTAAATTCAAAGGGCTAAGCAAGCTTTGGGTTAGCTGGGTCAACATTTGTATTATGTATTATACATAATACAAATTGTATTATTATGTTCTATTAGGGATTTCTCAGGAGTTTGTAAGGGTTTGGTAATAAATGTTTACAGGCTACAACAGATATCAAACCTTCTCCAGGCATTTCATCAGCAGTAAGTGGTGTGAAGGTAATTCTCTTCTTGCCACGTTGAGCCAAAGACTTATCTTCTCCAAATACATCAACAGTGATTGGGTTGATGGGTTCAATGGGACAGACAGGCTTAGCTTGATGACGCTGCTTCCAATACAATACACAGGGAACCTTCCAACCACATGGGAACCACACTGCTTCCTCTGCTGGTATGGGCTGAATACTGCAATAATAATATAAATTGATAAACCATTGTACAGTATGTTGTACTTGATGTAATAATATACAAACATAGAACTGGAAGAGTTGTGTGGATAATAAAATAATAAAATAAATTAACAAACCATTGTGAAGTATGTTGTACTTGATGTAATGATAAACAAACATAGAACTGGAAGTGTTGTGTGGAGGATGATGTGAGAACACTGAATATTGAAGTAGAAAGTGTGTATGACTGCAGGGAGTGGAAGAAACTCATAGCTCGTCCAGCCCCGTAAAGGAATTGGGACGTTAAATGTAGATGATGATGTTTGTGTTAGTTTGTAAATTTCATCATGAGAATCCTATAACTGTAATTCACAACCAGTGAGTTTATATTATTATGTTATAACGAGGAAGATGACTCATATGTTTTGTAGCCATAATTTTAAATGTATCCTTTATAGGTCCAGCCAGAATAAGCTGTACAGTATTTACAGCAAAAATAGTACAGTACAGTACTCTGTTATTATATAACTGTATATAATTAACATGTACAGCCACAATAAAATATCCACCAACACTTTCCTTCCATCTTAGTAAATATCTTGGTAATAAAGAACAACACATGTACAATTTTGCACCACCTCATAATAAAAATTGAGGGGGTTGAGTTGACATAAGGTGTTGTTGTTGTATGATCATATCAAATTAAGTCCATATACACAAATGGTTATTCCTGTCAAATAAATACAACACCAAATGTTACCTGATGTCATCGAAGAGATACCAATGTGAGACTGAGGAAACTTTGGCTCTCACATGATAACTTGGTCCAACCTTAAAACAAGTCACAAGGTTGTTCTTGTCAGGGAAGCGAGGGTCTGCAATGTGTGACACAGCCCCTACCAACTCATACACCACATCCTTACCATCACTATAACATTCTTCCAACTGTGGGGAGAGAAGGAGGAGGAGAGAGAAGGATTAATATATTGTTTATTCAGTTTAAGTACAGTATGTAAAGGGGGCAAGTTTTGTGTTGGTAATTCTAGAGCAACTGAATCCTCCAAATTATTCCAAGCAACAGAACACCATTACTTTTGCTATTCTGGTCCTATTTCCTAGCATACTTTGGAGGAATCAAGGCACTCCATAGTACCAAAAAAAGAATTACCTCCTTAAACTTTACCATGTTGGAACATTCACTACACAGCTATACTTTATTAAAACAAATATTGTTGTATAACTGTAAGAGGTCCCAGAATGGTAACAGCTAAAATAGGAATATTAGACTGGTTCTCAAGTCACTTAATAAATGTTCTTATTTAACACTAACTACTGACATTTTTAAACAGCTATGAACTACCATAGAAAAGGGGAATGGGAAATAGTATAATCCTGTCAAAACTGACATATGCATCAGAGACATGGACAGGGAGTAAGGCTCATCAGTCTAGAATAGGTGCTGAGAAAATGAGTCCAGGTGGGATGAAGAGGTAATGAGAGTGTGTATGAGAGATGTAGTATGAGTGAGAAGGCAATTGAGTGGTTGAGAGAGTGAAGTGTAATACATTGAGATGATGTTTGTAAAGGTGTATGGAAGTGAAGTTGTGGCACCTGGTGTGAGAGGCAGATTGCTGGTTAGATGGCAGAACAGAATGGAAGAGTATGTGAAGGAAAGAAGTGCGAGGGGTAGAGTAGGGTATAACCAAGTAAGGAGGGAGTGTTGGGACAGAGTGGAAGAGTATGTAAATGGAGAAACATGAGGGATAGAGTAGGGCTTGGCAAGTAAGGAGGGAGTGTTGGAAGTTCAACTTGGAACAGGGAAAGCTGGAGACTCTTCTGCCATGGCCATCCCCCCCAGGAGAGAACAAGGCATCAGAGCTATAGATAGATAGATAGATAGATAAACATAGAAAATATAATTAAAATTAAATAATATATAGTACCCTGAGGATAATAAACCATTCATAATACTTAACACAATACTATACCTGAGTTTTAGTGAGGTCAACAATTGAAACGGTTCCATCTTGATTGAGTGTAGCCTTCATACCAAGTGGTACCCAGGAATGTTCCATAGTCTGGTCCAGTAGATTTAACACATGTACTGGTTGACTTTCTGTAGGTACAACCATATACAATACTATAATATAAACCTATGTTATTATTATTATACACTATTATACATAAGATAATTTCACATATTTGTTCATTGTAAAACTCCGAATGCAAGTTTAATCTACATTTTTTCTTTAGGTGCTTTAATGTATAAAAAAGTATACTATCTCCTTGAATCATTACATTGAAGATCTGTTGTACAGTTGACCAAGTAGAAAGTGCAAGTAAAATATGAGTGTATATATATGTCCACATCTGACTACCACTCAAAATTTCAGTCAGTAAAGTTCTATTTTATATTGGCTCTGAAGACGTAGTGATTCATTGATAAAAATACCAGGGTTTAATACAATGAACTGAAAAATATTGCTATAAACCTGTATACTAATATTTTTCTTGCACTTTCTACTTGCTCAACTGTACAGCCACAATCAAATAACCACCAACACTTTCCTTTCATCGTGTAAATAAATCAGTATCATATATAATAATCATACAACAACACCTTACGTCAACTCAACCCCCTCAATTATCATTATTATTATGAGGTACTGCAAAATCATACAAGTGTTGTTCTTTATTACCAAGATATTTACCACGATGGAAGGAAAGTGTGGGTGGATATTTGACTGTGGCTGTACATGACTGACGGTCTTACCTTCACTGCTGTCACGGCCGGCATGCCAGAAGCGACAGTCATGGCGTGTGCAGGCCTGGCCATATCTGCAGGGTCGGGCTGGGGAAGGCTGTGGGGTGGAGCTGTCAGGGTATCTCTTGGAAGGGGTTGAGGGACTGCCTGTAAATAAAAAAATAAATAAATGAAAAATGAATACAAAATAAAATAAATAAATAATACAATAAACAAGAAATAAAATATATAAAGAATAATATAGTGTACCATTAGTTCCTAGCACTCTCCTATATAATATTGCTTGGATGGAGTTGAGGGACGACTGCCTGTAGATCATGATATAAATAACACATAAAATAAAGAATAATATACTGTACCATTACTGCCTCACACACTCCTATATATTATACAGTATATAATAAAAATCTTGACCCAACAGAAGAGACATGCTACTTTAATAATTTCTCATCTAACTGGTTCCCACAAACACATATTACATACTTTGGTGTTTGTAGGGAATAACATATATATTTCAGCCTGAGTTTACTATTGGAGTTATAGAAAAATTGACTTATTAGAAAACTGTAAGAAATCTATATCAAAGTGTTTCTCAAACCTGCACTGTCCATGTTGAAAAATATCCCTAAGTTTACCACACATACTGTACATCATAGTTAGCAGAAGAGGAAGGAGAGTATCATAGGTATGTATATATTAACTTATAGAAAACTGTAAGAAATCTAGGTAAATAATGAAAGAATTACTGTTATTGTGTATGGTTTTTCTACCTCCATTACCCCCTTATTTAGAACATTCTAAGACTATTTCTTCTATGGGGTATTTTGAAATTAGCCTGACCTTACCAAGACCACAGCAGACTACCTGGACCTAACCTGGACAAACTACCGGGAAATAACCGTGGTAAAATACAGGAAATGACCGGGGCAAAATACTGGGACCTAGCCAAATCTGGCCACACTGTTATAAAAACGGCAATTCTTTCAATATATACCAAATTTTATGTCAAAGTGTCTCTCAAACCTGCACTGAGAGAAGGAGTGGACCGTTCATTACTTTTGTTATTATCATCCGACTTCTTTTCATCCTCTTTCTTCTTGTCACGGATATCCGTCAGCAGAACCACAAACTGATGCTTCCAAAACTTAAAGTCCTGTTGAGACAAAAATATTCAAACTCAGAAAATTCTAAGAGATGATGATATTAGTAAATAAACACACACACACACACTGACATTATTAAAATATGGGAGGCATTGAATCTTAGCTTAATGGGGTGTGGGAATAGGGGCACAGGCTTGGGGGGGGGATTTGGGGGGTGCAGGAGTAGGGTGAGAGGATGGAGGAAGTGAAGGAGTTTAAGTACCTGGGGACAGTTATGTATAAACATGGAAGTATGGAAGGAGAAATAAGGGTAAGATGGCAGAACAGAGTGGAAGAGTATGTAAAGGAGAGAAACATGAGGGGGAGGGGAGGGCTGGACCGAGTGAGGAGGGAGTGTTTGAATAGGGAAGACTAGAGACTTTTCTGCCGTGGCCACCCCCTTGGGGGGAGTTCCCGGAGGGAACGAGGCGTCAGAGCTATAGAGCAGGAGTAGGGGACAGGCTTGGGGGGGTTTGGGGGATGCAGGAGTAGGTGGACAGGCTTGGGAGGGGGTTAAAGGGGTGCAGGAATAGGGGACAGGCTTTCTACCCACCTCAAACCTGTCCCCCTATTCCCGTACCCCCAAAACCCTCCCCCCTATGTTTGTACCCTACTCCTGCATCCCCTTAAATAAAATATATAAGTCCTGAAAAATGTACAGTTGCCAAAAAAGGTATTGCGACAACTATTGATACAACATTAAATATATTAATGTCCATAGTTGTTTGTAGGGATTATAAGTATGTATTACAGAAGGATATGTATATTTCCTTCTGTTATACATACTTATAGTCCCTACAAATTGTTGTGGATATTACTATGGTTAAAGTTACATCAAGATTTGTTGCAATACCTTTTTTGGCAACTGTACAATACCTGAGCACTGTCCAAGCCACAGTTCATGGCCAATATGTTAGGAAGGGTTTTGTAGCGTCGACTCTGTTCAATGGGTTGATAGCGTGTACAAGAGTCACACCACGCCTGTCTTGTTTGTTCCAGGCTCATACTGCGTTCCACTACTGATGAAAATGGACAACTGCCTGAAAGTAAAATAAAACATAACAGTAACAGAACTAGTAGTCAGTTTGTTTCTCCAAGTGTACAAGGTTGTCTTCCTTTTCCCAATCTTCAAACAAAACATAACAGTAACAGAACTAATAGTCAGTTTGTTTCTTCCAGTGAAAGTTAACATGTTTATCTTTCTTTTCCAGATCTTGAGTTATTTCCTGCTTTCACTGAAAATAGGCAACTCTCTCAGAACAAACCTATATTGTCAGGAAATGGAACCAAATGAACAAAAATAATGATGGCTAACCTGTTGCTTGGAATAGTTTAGAGAAATCAGTTGCTCCAGATTTACTAACCTTGTAAATATATAAAACATTAGAATTCATGAGTATATTCTGTTTGTTGTTGTTATTGTTAGCAAAGTAATCATACAAATAATACTGTTACGGTAGTTAAAAAGACTTACCCTCAGTTACTTCAGGGAAATTCAAGTTAACAAGGAGAGACGTGGTGTTCTTATGAATCTCAAAGCTACACTTGGTACATTTGTTGATGCTGACCACGTGAGCTCCAAAAATACTCGCCAGGGGAGAATTTTCAATCTTGTCTTGACTCTGGACTGTAGAACCTTCTTTATTTTCTGAAAGAGATTAAAGTTTGTACAGTTTATGCCTGTATGGTGAGGAAAGTCTTGCTAAATAATTATAATCTATATATAACTTGTAGGTTTGGCTGTCAACTAAGCACAATGTACAGCCACAATCAATTACAGTACTATATTTGTGTGGACATTAAATTACATCTATATTTCTATGAACATTAATTACTTACATCTATTTTCTATGAACATTACTTACATCTATTTTCTACGGTCATTTATAACATCAATATTGGTACTTACTCGGTTGATCAATATCTGGACTGACATCGCTAGTGTTTTGTTTGGAGAGGTGTATCATTCTGTCATCATAGTTCTCGGTCATGGAGTGTTCTATCTTATCTTCTAGAGTTTCAGAATGCAGCTGTTGTAGCACAAATCTATTCCAACTCTAAAAAGAAAGATAATAAGCAAGAAAATAAGATAATAAGTAAAATAGTAAATTGGATCGCTGACCATCTCCTCTACAATCACACCTCACAATTGGACAGCCAACCATCTCCTTTACAATCACACCTCACCATAACACACACACACACACACAATCACACCTCACCATAACACACACAAACAATTGGACAGCTGACAATCTCCTCTACAATCACACCTCACCATAACACACACACACACACACATACAATCACGCCTCACCATAACACACACACACACACAATTGTCATAATATAGACAACATCAGTGTCATTCTAACATATCACACATCAACAAAAACAACTGCAACACACCAACCAACATTCAACAACCTCAGATTACTCACCAATACATATACAGTAAAAGTCTGTTAATCTGACCACGGACACTCCGAATTTTTTAAAGTGATAATAAAAATTTCAACAATACAGTAATATTAATAATAAACTCACCTGTATTTTGGAAGCAAAGTTGATCTTGGCCCGATTATCCTGGTCTGACAAGGTGAGGCTCATGGCTGAAGCTTCTGGTATGGTACGGAATGCCCTCAGGAAGTTTGAGGCATGACACGGCACACCTTGACCCATACTGATGTCAAGCATGTGAAACAAGAAGCCCAACTCACATACAAGGCAAAATTCCTTCTCACAAAGATGAGACATCATGAGTGCACGAAGTGGCTCTATGTAATAAAACATCTGAAAAACACAAAGATAAAAAAAAACATAAAGAACAGAAGAGAGAGATGAAATGTTAATACAGTACTTCTATTCACCAATCACTGGAAGGGTTAAATCAAACAAATAATACTCCTAATGAAATACTGTTATTTCTTAAACTAGCATAATCATTGAAACCAGTTACTACTATACTGCAGACATCTGAATAAACTTTAGCTTAAATTAAGCACAAGCAAATCTGACTTATCCTGTCAACCTTTTTTCTATATATACCAATATTATACATTATTGATTACCTCACTGTGTATAATTAGCCATACATAACATACCTGTAACATGGGGTTGCAGTAAGAATTTGGAAGAGACATGTCGAGCCCGGAGAAACTGGTCCGATTATATTGATCATAATCAAAGTCATCCATACCATGCTTGCCATATTTTATTTCTATCTTCCTGTACCTCCAAGGAACATGCACTGTGTACCCTTCTTCATTTTTCCCTGAAGCATTATCAGTCGAGTTGGATTTCTGTCCCTTTGTACGACTGAATTTGTAGGGAACCTGTATGAATATGTTAGTTAAGTTATTATTGTAATATGCAGTTGTAATCAATTACTATTTACTCCCTCTAGAAGGATGAAGTGGCATAATATTGGCTATCTAATTTATTAAGATTGTGATAATGATAGTTTACTGTGCTTTCTATAATTATGAAGCAAGTATTTCTAGAGATATACTTTGATGTACAGCCACAATCAAATATCCACCAACACTTTCCTTCCATCGTAGTAAATATCTTGGCAATAAAGAACAACACGTGTATGATTTTGCAGCACCTCATAATAATAATAATAGAGGGGGTTGAGTTGACATAAGGTGTTGTTGTATGATTATATTTTGATATGATACCAATTTATTTTTGCACCATGGAAGAAAAGTATTGGTGGATATTTGATTGTGGCTGTACACATTAATATGATGACATAATCAAATGTTTCTACTTGAAGTGGACCCAACCAATTGTAAAATGTTACTCGATTACTCAAGTACTGTATTTACCTGGTTCCTCTTTTTATTGTGTACATTTGGAGCATAACCAATTGAGCCGACAATCTTCATACTCTGGATAATGGCTGGATCAAAAGGCGGTGTTGGTCTGTGGAAATATCAAATACTTTGTCCTATATGATAAAACAAATTGCTCCATAAATTGATGAGATAACTGCACGATATAAATGCAAGCCTTCATCAAACAATTATTATTATTATTATTAAAGTAGACCAGAGACACAAAGCTGCCAGTGAGTACAAGACTAAGAATACTATTAGCTAGCTTTCTCAATACAAACTCTACATAAAATAGACAAAACAAAAATTTAGTTTCATGGACAAAGCAACAAGGAGGAAATCCACTCAAACTACAATCTATCTATACCTGTAGCGGACTTTCATGTACTGCTCCGGCCAGTCTGAGATGAGGGAGGAGGTTGGGTAGTAGAGAGGTACAGACGCCAATGAAGTGGTCTCATCAGTCAGGGGAAGTGTCTGTGTGTGATCTTGTAGGTCTATCATCACTGTCTCCTGAAAAGTGATCACATTAAATTTATCATTACAGCTTCTTCCAAACCATCAGAGGTCTTTTACTGGTTTCTGGCGGGGCTGAGCTCGGCCAGACACCTTGAGGAACTTCAACTAGTTTCTGGCACAGTTTTGAAAATTTAGAATCACAACTTTGTACATACTTACACTGTACTGGGAAACTTTTGTTTGTGTCATCATTTTATGAGTGGTTGTAGGACCTTTGGTAATTAGTGTTATGGATAGAGCTGCTTCTGTTGTCTTGTGATTTATCCTTATTCCTACATGGGACCATTGAAATAATGAAAGCAATGAAAATGACCATGAAAAAAATGAACATGGCTGCTCGGCCAGACACCTTGAGGAACTTCAACAACAACAACCATACATACCTGAGAAAAGTTGTTGAAAGTTGGTTTATTGCCCGATGTAAAGAGATGCAGGGATCCAAGACTGTCACCAAAAACAACTGCTTGTGATGAAGATGCAACATCAAATGTTGTAATAACACTCTCAGGAACACAACTCACCTGAAAATGTATAGATTCTCTAAAGTATAAATAATATAATATTCAGTTTTATATTTTAACACCAGGACTGTATATTTTGTGATTGTGTAACAAGTAATTATTCCAATACTGTATATATGTTTTTACAAATCATACACATATTATCATTATGATATGAATAATTGTATTGTACTTTAATAATCTAAGAGAAAATATGATTGCTATTCTTAAATCAATGTACACTCACAATCCACAAGCCCAAGCCCATCTGAGTCAAAGCCCAAGATCTGAAGCAGGCGGTTTCTACACGACAGCCCACCCAAAGCCTTCAATGGTTCGAAATGTGTGGGTTCTGATGATGGTTGGGTGGGCTGTCGTCCAGAAATCGCCTGCTTCAGATCTCGGGCTTCGACTCAGGTGGGTTAGGGATTGTGGATTGCAAGTGTACATTGATTTTAGAATAGCAATCATATTTTCTCAGATTATTTAAGTACAAAACTATTTTTCATGTCATAATGATAATATGTGTAATGATTGGGCTAGGGATTGTGAGTGTACAGTACAACATGTGTAATAAAAACACAAAGGAAACAACAAGATGGACATTTTCATTCATTACATAACAATGCACCCCCCAAAACCCCCCCAAGCCTATTCCCACAGCACTTTAAGCCAAGAGTGATATACTTAATAATAATAAACCTAACATCAAACAACATAGTATAAAAGTATGTAAATAGAAGAAGACAACATACCTGATAACTCATACTCATAATGGCATTGTCTGGTTGTCCAGCATCCATCAGTTGCCATTGGCCCATCAGTGACACAACAGCCAGACAGGACGACAGACCAGGCACAAACCTCAGTAGTAATGGTGGTACCAAAGCTCTTAATGGTAGTGATAACTTCATCATCCTTAGGTCAAACACCATCACAAACTGGTCACTTAACAACTGGCCCATCCTAGTGAAAAGAAAGATTAGTAAACAAAGTACATGTATATATGAAAAATATGTAAATCAAATGACTATATAACTTTAGCAGTGAACTGGAATCACAAACTGGTCACTCAACAATTGGCCCGTCCTAATTAAAATGAAGATTAGTAAAGAAAGTATTAATGAAAAATATATAAATCAAATAACTATATAATTATGATAACTTTAACAGTGAATTGGAATCAATCAAGTTTTTCAGTTGGATGTACTGTTGCCAAAAAAGGTATTGTGATAAATTTTGATGTAACTTTAACCACAGTAATATCCACAACTATTTGTAGGGACTATAAGCATGTATAACAGAAGTAAATATATATATCCTTCTGTAATAGATAATTATAATCCCTACAAACAACTATGGACATTAATATATTTAATGTTGTATCAATAGTTGTAACAATACCTTTTTTGGCAACTGTACTTCCTGTTGCCAATTTCTATAAGTACTCATACCTTTCTACAATACAGAGACCTATTTGTGTACAGCTTGTGTTTACAGGGCTGATAGACACATTTCTTACCTGTTTGAGAATCCACAAGTAGCAATATAATTTCCTAAGACATCAAAGTCTGAGAGACTACCAGTGTGTGCTTGAAAGGAATGTTCTGAACGCATGGTGCGAGGATCATGAAGGACAATCTTCCCTGTACGATCACCGTGACAAACAAATCTTGGATGATAACGTAGAATGACACATCCATTTTCCCCAACTTGATGCTGAAATTATTATATTATTGCTACAGTACAATATGTAATATTAGTTATGTTATTTATAAACAGGTTAAATACAACCACCAACAATACAGTAACTATAAATAATGTATACACAACTCTTCCCTCATTGATAAAGGGAAGTTAATCAACTTACCGAGTTTGTCATTTCACCACGTGTAAGGTCATATTCCACTAATGTGTTTTGGTGTCCACCCATCAGTAGACAGTGGGAGAATCTTCCACCCATCTGTAACATGCATTGCATATTCTCCAACTCTTCAGATCTGTCCAGAATTAAGTATACAGTTAACCTTCTTATTATCATACAAATAACTTCAGGCATCATTGTTACTAACACATTTTTATTTTCTTTAAAAGTTAACTTCTGATATACTAAATGTAAAATACTTAGTATTGGAATATCTATACATAACATGTGGTAATAGAGACACATTGTCATGCAGTGACATCAAAAAGTTGGAAACAAAACACAAATAGGTTTCCCAATTATGTTTGTAAAAGGTTGGTGGTCATCTGCCAAGAGTAATAATATGTCACCTCCTTACAGTTTACTACAACAATATATCATATTAAGAATATCAAATAAAATACACAGTAACAGGATATAAAACTTGGTAATAAAGTAATAACTCACTGGTAAGTAAAGTTGTGTATTCCCTGCCGTGTACGGAGGTTCAGTGAGGTAGGAGTCAGGGCAAGGATACCAGAGTCAACAGCACAAAGATCACGAATTTCCTCTGTAGCATGTACTTGGAAGGACGTGTATTTCATAAAGTCTGTGCTCAGATAGGATGTTACATGTCCCTGTTGGCAAATATCACAAATTAATTTAGTTCATATACTACGGTATATAATATTATATACAGTATATAAAATGTTGCTTTTCCATTATGTTATACAACAATAATTATAAAATATAATTACATCATAAGAATAATTAAATGTACAATTCTGGAAAATTCCTTTGAGCAAACTAATTTCAATAATTTTATCCGGCAGATATTATACAGTATACTGTTCAATAAATTTGTAATGTACAGTTGGGGAACAAAGTATCTGGACACCGTTGACGACTTCTGGTAACAATGTCAGTGATAAACACGTTAGGAATAGATAACATTTATTCATTACTACATAATGATAACTGATATTGGGTGACGTCGACCAACCACAGACAGTAAAATAAAAGTTATTCTTCAATTCATGAATACTTTCTCTCATTGATGTGTTTACTTTTGGGGATGTTGCCAAAAGCCGCCAACAGTGTTCAGATACATTATTCCCCAACTGTACCTTAAAGTACAAATTCATTATTGTTTTCATATACAAATAAAATAAACTGACTATTTATAAACATACTGTACTGTAATAGTGATAATAATATTGTCTCACCCCAGAATTTCCCATCCACACCAACTCTTCTTTGGGGTCGACAGTGACAGCCGACACCCCAAAACGATCTCCACCGTCCACCAACACCGAGTGACTCTCCCGGAACTCTCCACCGGTCATGTAGTCTCCGTCCGAGGCATTGTGTGAGAAGTCTCCGGTGGTTGAGAATGCTTCCCCTCCGTCGCCTCCGTACATCTCCGCATAGGCTGAGCTGTCTTCAATAATTGCACTGCTCTCATTGTAACCTATAGGGAGAGAAAACAAAGTAAATAACAAAGTAAAATACAATATGGTAAAAGGATTTATACATTTTATAATATTTTTGTATTTTCTTATATGTATGTTACCCAAAACTATAAGTAAACATGAACTAGGATGAGTTCAATAGGCTACTCACCAAGAATATCATCAAATTGTATTGCTGAGAAATCCATTGTTTTGTCAGTCAGGAATTGAATTGTAACCTGAAAGTAGAAAACATAAATATAGAAAGCAGAAAACATAAATACAGTATTGGGTTTGTGTATGGTCCACACATCCTCTACGGTACCCTTTCTGAACCCACCCTGCTCCTCACTAACTTTATTCTATGTTACTTCCATCAGTCCATCAGGTAATTTATGATATTTTGAAAGTAGACAAACATACACCCGGCACTAGTTTTAAAATTAAGCAACTTGTGATTGGCTGTCCAAAATACTCTAATTTCAGATGTTTTGATCAATTACCGTATGCCTTAAATAAAGTAGCTAACACATTTTTATGTTTTTTATATAACAAATATTATTATGTAATTGCCAAATGACAAGCGAAAACTGGGTATAGCAGGGAAAATACGGCTGGTTGCTCAATAGGCTACAGAGTTACTGTATCGTTCAAATCCATTCATTTTAGGTCAAGATACACCGTAAATATAATTGAAAGCAAAGTTAATGCATGTTGTTTTTTATAATTTTGATAATTTTTGAACAAAATTCAATACAATTTGAAAATCTAAGCCTGCAATAGCCTCACGAAGTCACTAAAGAAATTAAGGATTAGGACAAGTCATAGCTACGATGGAAGAACGGACACAATATCAGCCAAAAAGGTAAACTCATTATACTGTAATAGAAAATAGCAATAGAATAGATTATTACCAAAATGAGACATATGTATACACTTAATTTATAATTAGACATATATATACTCATTTTGAAACTAGACATATATATACTAACTTTGAAATTAGACATATATATACCAGTTTATTCAAAATAGTCCTATTTTTAACACTTTTTTTTTATACATTTCTTGCTATGAACTGTTTACCTGCATATGAGTATCTCACCTGAAGATATGTCTCTGCTACAGCTTTTATTAATAATACATGTGCACTGTAGGCCTTTGTATCAGAGTGACATTGCCTACAATAATATGGTGGACAGTCAGGTCACTTGGCTTCAACCAGTCAGGGTTCAGGGCGACTCCACCCTTTATACCTCCATGGGCTACAGGCTTTCTACCCACCCCAAGCCTGTCCCCCTATTCCTGCAACCCCCCCCCCCCCAGTCCCCCTCCAAGCCTGTCCCCTAATCCCACACCATTGCAAATTAATGTTTTGGGAGATATCACCCCTTCCCTGCATGTTTACATTTAGCCCCCCATACCGCATTTTGCTCGTTACCATAATTTGCCGTGGTCCTGATTTGGTTAGGTCAGGTGAGGTCAGATTAATTCTATTTAATGTTCTGTAGTGTTTTTCCGACGAATCTGGTTCAAATATGGCGACAATGAAATGTTTATGGAGATTGGGTTGGGGGGGGGGGTAGGGTTTGGGGGGCGTGGGGGGCCGCAGAGGGGGTCATATCTCCCAAAACATAAAAATTAAAATGCGACAGTCTTGTACAATAAATGCGTTAAAAAAATCACTATAAAACATTACAATCTGAAAACCTTCAATCTAAACTACCGGGACCTAACCTGGACAAACTACCGGGACCTAACCTGGACAAACTACCGGGACCTAACCTGGACAAACTACCGGGACCTAACCTGGACAGACTACCGGGACCTAACCTGGACAAACTACCGGGACTTAACCAGATATGGCAACACTGCTGCAAAACGGTAATTTTTTCAATAAATACCCCAAAATTAGACATATATATTCGTTTTTAAATTAAACATATAAATTAGACACATAAATTAGACATATAAATTACTTATATATGCTCGTTTTGTAATTATACATATTAATTATACATATAGACACTCGTTTTATAATTATACATATAAATTATAATTATTCTTATATGTATATAAACTTAAACTCATACAATACCTTATTTATTCTTATTATTAGGTTAACAGGTCATTGTGTTTTGTGTTTGTTGTTGTGGTGGAGTCAGTGTTGCCAGATCAGGGCGGCTTCAGTCAGTCAGTCAGTGTTGGCTTCAATGTTGCCAGTTGGCGAAATTTCCTTTATCTTTATCTCAATAATTTCGTGGTGTTGGTGATGGTTCTATTGTTTGTCTAGGAATCCATCGTACCGGTACCATGCCATCGTATATACTATGAATGTTCTTGAATATGGTCCTTATAAATGTAGTGACCTATTTACTATCTTCTTGGTTTGATATTTCGTCTGGTAGAAATGTTCCCATTTACTTTACACTAATCTTTATATAAATTCCACATTGGTACCTCTAATTCTTTATTTCCAGTGAAAATTATCCATACTTCATAACACTGTACTTTATTATTTGACTTTTATTTATTCGGTGTTCCTTATTTAGCTTGTTATTGTCTGTAGTTAAAATTAGTATATTGGTTATCAATGTATATTAAAAATTGCAACTTTCAAAACTTCAAAAACGCTAATTTATGCAAATTTATACAATTTTTAACGATTTTACTATAAAATGTTTCATCTTCACTACTCCCCAGAGATACAAGAGACATTGCCCTTTATATTTGGCAGAGAGGTAGGTAGGTAAGATGTGGGTGGTAGGTAGGTAAAATGTGGGTGGTAGGTAGGTAAGATGTGGGTGGGTGGGTGGTAGTTAAGATGTGGGTGGAAGGTAGGTAGGTAAGATGTGGGTGGTAGGTAGGTAGTGAAGATGTCAATAATTATATGGGTGGGTGGTAGTTAAGATGTGGGTGGTAGGTAGGTAGGTAGGTAAGATGTGGGTGGTATGTAGGTAGGTAGGTAAGATGTGGGTGGTAGGTAGGTAGTGAAGATGTCAATAATTATATGGGTGGGTGGTAGTTAAGATGTGGGTGGTAGGTAGGTAGGTAGTGAAGATGTCAATAATTATATGGGTGGGTGGTAGTTAAGATGTGGGTGGTAGGTAGGTAGATAGGTAGTGAAGATGTCAATAAATATATGGGTAGGTGGTAGTTAAGGTGTGGGTGGTATGTAGCGAGGACGCCAATGTATACTGTGGTGGCCACAAGACATCTTCACTACTCACCATACACGAACATCTTCACAATTATTTGGAAGAGATATGTGGGTGGATGGGTGGGAGGTAGTGGTAATTGTGACACTTCAACACATCTTGACTACTTGACATCTTCACTACTTGACATCTTCACTACCTGGTGTGACATCTGATTGGGGGGTGTGGGTGTGGGTGGTGGTTGTTGTGGTGGGGGGGTGGGGGTGGTTGTGGTGGGAAAGGGGGTGGGTGGGCGTGGGGTGGGGGTAGGATCGTGAGGTGGGGGTGGTTGTGGTGGGGGGGGAGGAGTGGGGGGGGGGCGTTGGGTGGGGGTAGGATCGTGGAGAGGTGGCGTGGGGGGGGGCGTGGGGGGGGGGGGTGAGCGAAGCGAGCAGCGCCGCAGGCAAAAGCACCCACGGCGTAGCCGTGGCTGACGAAGCCAGTGCTTGTATAAAAAAATATATATATAAAAAAAGAATTATATAAAAAAAAAATTATAAAAAAAAAAAATTATATAAAAAAAAATTATATAAAAAAAAAATTATATAAAAATTCTTTTATATAAAAAAAAATTATATAAATTTTTTTTTATATAAAAAAAATTATATATAAAAAAAATTATATAAAAAAAAATTATATATAAAAAAATTTATATAAAAAAAAAATATATAATTTTTTTTTTATATAATAAAACATTTATATAAAAAAAAATTATACGGCGTAGCCGTGGCTGACGAAGCCAGTGGTTGTATATATAAAATAATTATATAAAAAAAAATTATTTAAAAAAAAAATTATATAAAAAAAATTCATATAAAAAAAAATTATATAAAAATTTTTTTATATAAAAAAAAATTATATAAAAAATTTTTATATAAAAAAAAATATATAAAAACAAATTATAAAAAAAAATATAAAAAAAAAATTATATAAAAAAAAAATTATATAAATTTTTGTTTATATAAAAAAAATTATATATATTTTTTTTTATATATTTTTTTTTATATAATTTTTTTTTATATAAAAAAAATATATAAATAAAGCTTATATAAAAAAAATTATATAAATTTTTTTTTATATAAAAAAAAATTATATAAAAAAAATTTATATAAAAAATTTATATAAAAAAAAAATTATATAAAGAAAAAAATATATAAATTTTTTTTTATACAAAAATTTTTTTATATAAAAAAAAATTATATAAAAAAAATTTAATTAAACAATTTTTATGTAAAAATTTTATATAAAAAAATTTATATAAATTTTTTTATATAAAAAAAAAATTATATAAAAAAAAAAATATATAATTTTTTTTTATATTTATATAAAAAAAAATTATATAAAAAAATTATATATAAAAAAAAATTATAAAAAAAAAAAAAAAAATATTATATATATAAAAAAAAATTATATAAAAAAAAATTTATATAAAAAATATATATAAAAAAAAATATAAAAAAAAAATTATATAAAAAAAAAATTATATAAATTTTTTTTTATATATTTTTTTTTTATATAAAAAAATTTATATAAAAAAAATTTTATATAAAATTTTTTTTATATAAAAAAAAATTATATAATTTTTTTTTTATATAAAAAAAATGTATATATAAAAAAATTTATATAATTTTTTTTTATATAAAAATAATTTTTATATAAAAATTTTTTATATAAAAAAAAAATTATATAAAAAAAATTTATATAAATTTTTTTTTATATAAAAAAAAATATAAAAAAAAATTATATAAAAAAAAATTATATAAAAAAAAATTATATAAAATAAATTTTTATAAAAATAAATTTATATAAAAAAAAATTATATAAAAAAAAATTTATATATTTTTTTTTTTATATAATTTTGTGGTGTGGGTGGGGGTGGTGGTGGTTGTGGTGGGGGGGTGGGGGCGTGTGGTGGGGGGGGTGGGGGCGTGGGGTGGAGGTGGGAGTGGGGGGGAGTTTGGGCGTTGGGTGGGGGTAGGATCGTGGGGTGGGGGCGTGGGGTAGGGGGGGGCGTGGGGTAGGGGGGGGGGCGTGGGGTAGAGGGGGTGGTGGAATACCTTGAGACAGTAAATAGATGCACAAAAAGATCTCCATTGGAATTACTTCGTTGGTGAATTTGGCCTAATAAAAACTACAACCAGAGCTGTATGGAGGAGATGGAATATAATGGTACTGTATACGTGTGTGTGTTTGTGACAAAGAATTATGTAGAAAAATGAATGTATGTATAGTACCTCGCCTTAAATTAATCAAATCAATGATAATAATTATGAAAGGTAATCAAACATTTTATTTTATGGCGTATAAACAGATATGTACAATATATAATATATATTAGGAGTAAGAAAACATACAGTAACTTTATTATTGTTATAAACTGTACACATATATCGGTAAGATTAATAAACTATATATATGTATGTATGTATGTATGTACTTTAAAAAATATGCATGTTTGGTTATGCAATATAAAAGGCTTATTAACTTTTTTTAATATTTTCTTAACTGTATGTGATGCAGTTAGAAAATTGGAGGTAAATAAGTCAATCAAATATTGCCACGAAACACACACACACACCTACTGTATATGGAAGGAGCTTGTTTCGTGGCATAGTCAGGAGGAATCAGAAGCCTCCAATTCTCATACACGATCACACACAGGGTCCTTAATTAAGGGGGAAGTTTTGTGTTGGTATATCTGGAGCAACTGAATCCTCCAAACTATTCCAAGCAACAGACCATCACCATCCATTTTGTCCACGTGATCCTGTTGTTTCCTGACATACTTTGGAGGAATCAAGGCACTCCAATGTACCAAAAGTAGAAAAAGATTTAATTAAAGGCCCCTGTGATCGTGTTTGAAAATTGGAGGCTACTGCTTCCTCCTAACTATGCCACGAAACAAGATCCTTAAATGTGTGTGTGTGTGTGTGTGTGTGTGTGTGTCGTGGCAATATTTGAAGGACTCATTTACCTACACTGTACATATAGGTGTGTGTGTGTGTGTGTGTTTCATGGCAATATTTGAAGCACTCATTTACCTCTAATTTATTTTCTAACTACATCACCACAAGGTCGTTAATAAAGTGATTATGTGGATTATAGGCCTGGCTTTCTTTTTAATTAATTAAACTAATACTGTATAGTCATTAAATTAAAGGGATATATGTATGTATATATTATTATTATTATTAAATCAATATTACATTATATAGATTCAATTTGTGTGGTGTTCTGGTAATACTTATAATAAAACATAATATTTATAATTATCCTGTATACTGTAGTAATGATTCCTCCAAACTACTCCAAGCAACAACAGAACACCATTATTTTTTTTGTTCATGTGGTCCTGTTGTTTCCTGGCATAGTTTGGAGGAATCAACAAGGCACTCCAATGTACAGCCACAATCCAATATCCACCAACACTTTCCTTCCTTCCATCGTGCCAATAAATCAGTATCATATCAAAATATAATCATACAACAACAACACCTTACGTCAACTCAACCCCCTCAATTATTATTATTATTATGAGGTGCTGCAAAATTATACACGTGTTGTTCTTTATTACCAAGATATTTACTACCATGGAAGGAAAGTGTTGGTGGATATTTGATTGTGGCTTATATAAAAAAAATTATATAAATTTTTTTTTATATAAAAAAAAATTATATAAAAAAAATTTATATAAAAAATTTATATAAAAAAAAAATTATATAAAGAAAAAAATATATAAATTTTTTTTTATACAAAAATTTTTTTATATAAAAAAAAATTATATAAAAAAAATTTAATTAAACAATTTTTATGTAAAAATTTTATATAAAAAAATTTATATAAATTTTTTTATATAAAAAAAAAATTATATAAAAAAAAAAATATATAATTTTTTTTTATATTTATATAAAAAAAAATTATATAAAAAAATTATATATAAAAAAAAATTATAAAAAAAAAAAAAAAAATATTATATATATAAAAAAAAATTATATAAAAAAAAATTTATATAAAAAATATATATAAAAAAAAATATAAAAAAAAAATTATATAAAAAAAAAATTATATAAATTTTTTTTTATATATTTTTTTTTATATAAAAAAATTTATATAAAAAAATTTTTATATAAAATTTTTTTTATATAAAAAAAAATTATATAATTTTTTTTTTATATAAAAAAAATGTATATATAAAAAAATTTATATAATTTTTTTTTATATAAAAATAATTTTTATATAAAAAATTTTTATATAAAAAAAAAATTATATAAAAAAAATTTATATAAAATTTTTTTTATATAAAAAAAATATAAAAAAAAATTATATAAAAAAAAATTATATAAAAAAAAATTATATAAAATAAATTTTTATAAAAATAAATTTATATAAAAAAAAATTATATAAAAAAAAATTTATATATTTTTTTTTTTATATAATTTTGTGGTGTGGGTGGGGGTGGTGGTGGTTGTGGTGGGGGGGTGGGGGCGTGTGGTGGGGGGGGTGGGGGCGTGGGGTGGAGGTGGGAGTGGGGGGGAGTTTGGGCGTTGGGTGGGGGTAGGATCGTGGGGTGGGGGCGTGGGGTAGGGGGGGGCGTGGGGTAGGGGGGGGGGCGTGGGGTAGAGGGGGTGGTGGAATACCTTGAGACAGTAAATAGATGCACAAAAAGATCTCCATTGGAATTACTTCGTTGGTGAATTTGGCCTAATAAAAACTACAACCAGAGCTGTATGGAGGAGATGGAATATAATGGTACTGTATACGTGTGTGTGTTTGTGACAAAGAATTATGTAGAAAAATGAATGTATGTATAGTACCTCGCCTTAAATTAATCAAATCAATGATAATAATTATGAAAGGTAATCAAACATTTTATTTTATGGCGTATAAACAGATATGTACAATATATAATATATATTAGGAGTAAGAAAACATACAGTAACTTTATTATTGTTATAAACTGTACACATATATCGGTAAGATTAATAAACTATATATATGTATGTATGTATGTATGTACTTTAAAAAATATGCATGTTTGGTTATGCAATATAAAAGGCTTATTAACTTTTTTTAATATTTTCTTAACTGTATGTGATGCAGTTAGAAAATTGGAGGTAAATAAGTCAATCAAATATTGCCACGAAACACACACACACACCTACTGTATATGGAAGGAGCTTGTTTCGTGGCATAGTCAGGAGGAATCAGAAGCCTCCAATTCTCATACACGATCACACACAGGGTCCTTAATTAAGGGGGAAGTTTTGTGTTGGTATATCTGGAGCAACTGAATCCTCCAAACTATTCCAAGCAACAGACCATCACCATCCATTTTGTCCACGTGATCCTGTTGTTTCCTGACATACTTTGGAGGAATCAAGGCACTCCAATGTACCAAAAGTAGAAAAAGATTTAATTAAAGGCCCCTGTGATCGTGTTTGAAAATTGGAGGCTACTGCTTCCTCCTAACTATGCCACGAAACAAGATCCTTAAATGTGTGTGTGTGTGTGTGTGTGTGTGTGTGTCGTGGCAATATTTGAAGGACTCATTTACCTACACTGTACATATAGGTGTGTGTGTGTGTGTGTGTTTCATGGCAATATTTGAAGCACTCATTTACCTCTAATTTATTTTCTAACTACATCACCACAAGGTCGTTAATAAAGTGATTATGTGGATTATAGGCCTGGCTTTCTTTTTAATTAATTAAACTAATACTGTATAGTCATTAAATTAAAGGGATATATGTATGTATATATTATTATTATTATTAAATCAATATTACATTATATAGATTCAATTTGTGTGGTGTTCTGGTAATACTTATAATAAAACATAATATTTATAATTATCCTGTATACTGTAGTAATGATTCCTCCAAACTACTCCAAGCAACAACAGAACACCATTATTTTTTTTGTTCATGTGGTCCTGTTGTTTCCTGGCATAGTTTGGAGGAATCAACAAGGCACTCCAATGTACAGCCACAATCCAATATCCACCAACACTTTCCTTCCTTCCATCGTGCCAATAAATCAGTATCATATCAAAATATAATCATACAACAACAACACCTTACGTCAACTCAACCCCCTCAATTATTATTATTATTATGAGGTGCTGCAAAATTATACACGTGTTGTTCTTTATTACCAAGATATTTACTACCATGGAAGGAAAGTGTTGGTGGATATTTGATTGTGGCTGGCTGTACCAAAAAAGAATGACCACCTTACTTACTTACTTACTTACTTCCTTCTGTGGCTCATTGGTAATAAGCCAATTTATTTTTCTACTCAGTATATGATGTGAGATTTATTGAGCACTTGTAGTTTACGTGCTCTATGGGTTTATATTAATTAACTATTATGGCACATTACAGTTATACAGTATTTATATACTGTATATATATAAAGAAATTATAATAGAAAAAAAAAATAGGTGAGAAGAATGGTGCTCCACGGGTTTAATTAAATATTATGGCACTTTACGTACAGTTATATATATAAAATAAAAAACATAATGAAAATAGAATAAAAAATATATGTTTGAGTATAAACTGCCCCATGATCTCCACCTTAATTATTCACATGTAAATAATATTTATATATACACAAGTAATACTACAAGAACAATGATGGCCTTCCTAGCTACCATTCTTACTGTTGGTGTTACAAATAATAATAATAATACAACAATAACAACAACAACAGAGATTACAACTTCAACAACAACAACAACAACAACAACAAACAACCTTCCTACCATTCTTTTCTTACAGTAAAATATAGCATTACAATAATTATAACCTAGGGACAATTTAGTTGTTATATCTCTGTGTTATTATTAGTTGATCACATGTCATTTCAACTGTATTATTTATTATATTATATTATTATTATTATTCAAGTTTTAGACAGTTTCATAGATAGTTAATTAAGGAGTTTATAGTCGAGTGTTAAGTTTCTCTTGAATTAAAACAACATAGAGAAGGATAGAGAAAATGATCAATTAAAGGTTTATCAAAGGTCTTTCAATATATAGCTACTACAACTACTACTACTGTACTACTACTACTACTACTACTATTACTACTGTACTTTCCACTACTACCACCACTACTACTACTAATACCACTGTACTTTCCACCACTACCACTACTACTACCGGTACTCTACTTTCCACTACCACTACTACAGTACTTCCACTACGTACTTGTACTACTACAACTACCACTATCATTACTACATCGATATTGATAGTGTTGATAGTAGTGTGTGAATCAGCATGTACAGTATCTCTCTCTCTCTCTCTCTCTCTCTCTCTCTCTCTCTCTCTCTCTCTCTCTCTCTCTTTATAGGTATTTTCTGTCGGTGTCTGATCGTTTGTGTGTTTCCTTGACGAATATCATGGGTAGTATGGTGAGGGTAACACACGACAACAACACGTAGCTCACCCATTGATGTGCTGCAAAGAAAAACAAAACAAAAAAAGCAAGTAATTAAAAGGTGATGGTGGTGGTGTTAGATACAGTTAGAATATATAAACTCAACAACAACACAACAATAATAACAATAAACAAAAAACAAGTAATTAAAATGTGGTGTTAGAATATATAAACACAACTACAACAATAACAACACAACAACAATAACAACACAACAACAATATATGTACAGCTATGGTTGAATAGTTGAACACCTATACAGTAGTCCAATTTACCAACCAAATCATTCCAATGTAGATCTTATTTACTGTATCCCTCTCTCTCACTCTCTCTCTCTCTCTCTCTCTAGGTATTCGAAGCACATCTGAATACTTATTAGTGATCGTAACTGTACACAACAAAAATAATACATAATTATATACACACATAGCCAACCATATACTAACATATATTATCCATACATGTAGACAACTCATACTCACATATACAGTATTAGGTATCTATAAGTATTAGGTATTGACAACTCATACTCACATATATCAGGTATCTGTATAAGTATTAGGTATCTGCATGTATAGGTAATTGACAACGTATACTCACATATATCAGGTATCTGTATAAGTATTAGGTATCTGCATGTATTTGTAATTGACAATGTATACTCACATATATCAGGTATCTGTATAGGTATTGACAACTTAGACTCACATATATTAGGTATCTGTATAAGTATTAGGTAATTGACAACTCATACTCACATATATCAGGTATTTGGAAGAGTCCGAGGAATATGAGTGATATGATATTGAAGACTAATGTGAGTGCTGCTCCGGTGACACTCTCAGGGATGGGATAACCCAACTCCACACCCAACTCTACCAACAGAGGCACCGTGGCGTACTCGAAGCATAGACCTCCTGCCACCGCTACATACGCCTGACCTGTGTGAAAGTTGATAATAATGTTAATGGTGATATAATAGTTAATAGTTAATAATGATAATGATATTCAAAGCATAACCCTAGCTCCTGCCACTTATGCCTGACCTGTGTGGAATTGATAATAATAAAAATGTTAAAAGTGATTGTAATTATAGTGATAATAGTGATAATGGTAATAAGAGATAATAATGTTAATAGTGATAATAATGATAGTAATATTAGTGATAATAATAATGATAATAATAATAGTAATGATGATGTCTCCTATTTGGCACTAAATAAGGAAACTGATATTGGGAGAAATGGACTATCTTTCACCTGGGCTGTACCACCCATTCATGTGTCCAATTGTACATAGACACCCACACCTTAATTTCCCTTACCAAGATTGGGTGTTATAACTCGTGTGGAGAGGAGTAGGAACCACAGGAAGAACACCGACGAGAGGCCCAGTAACCCAATGACAGTGAGTCGTAAGTGTCCGTACATCTTGTCTGTGACTCTGGCTGTGATGAAGGAAGCCACACACGAACACACCACAGCCGTCACCGCCACTCCCATCGCCTGTTCCTGTAGAGATGTGAACGAGTAAGTAATGATGGTACAGTAACTAAATCTTTTAAAACTATACCAGAAAACACTCTCTCTCCAATTCCCTGTTCCTGAAGAGATGGGCACGAGTAAGTAATGATGGTACAGTAACTAAGTCTTTAAAATTATACCCGAAAACACACTCTCTTCAATTGCCTGTTCCTGAAGAGATGTGCATGAGTATGTAATAATGGTAGAGTAACTAAGTCTTTAAATTATGTCAAATAAAACACTCTCACAGATTGCTTGTTCCTTATTCTATTGTGGGCTAATGGTAAAGTAATTAATTCTTTAAAACTATGCCAGATAACACTCTTTCACACTTCCTCACTCCCTAACACCAAAAACAGCGTGTGTATCAAGTCTAACCTGTATCCAAT
>JAWZYT010004371.1:60000-62442 GCA_034508575.1 Petrolisthes manimaculis
CAAAAACAATAAAAACAATAATAAATAAACAATTAAAACAAAAACAAAAGCAACAACAACAATAACACCAAAACAACAAGAAACAACAAACAACACTCACCTGCATAAAAGCGATACAAGAGAAAACAGCCAATATCCAAAACCGAGATCTATAGGTTTCATACTGCTGGGGTTGTAGTTGTTGTGGTTGTGGTTGTAGGTGATGGTTGGTCTTGTTGATACCATTATGTTGTTCCTCTGTTGTTGGGGTTGTGGGGGTTGGGGTTGTGGTGGGCAGCTTCTCATTCGTGGTTGTGGTGGTTGTGGTGAGGGTGGAGGGGTCTAACACGGAAGGGTAGTTTAGTCTGGGACCGTCTAGTGGTTGTTGTTGTTGCTGTTGGTGGTGGTGTTGTTGTGGGTCCTCTTCCTCTCCTATACCCCCACCTCCCCCTCCGTTTCCACCCCCTCCTCTTCCTCCATCCGGTTCATATCGCACCTCGTCCTCCCCCATCGATATCTTGCCCGGACCTGTAATGGCATCAAGTGATTATGTACAATTGCCAACACTTATAACTGATACAGGAGAAGAGGCCTGGCTATACCGGGATTGTGTATCGTGTCTTGACCTCTGCAAAATATATCACCTCTATCCCCATCCCCACTCCCCCGTAGAGATGAGAGGGGAATTACAGTTGGATACATGAATGGGTGGTACAGCCCAGGTGAAAGATGGTCCATTTCTCCCAATATCAAGTTCCTTATTAGTGCCAAATAGGAGACATCAGGGGCAGAAGTCAGTATTGAAGATGGTGTGTGTGTGTATGTGTGTGTTCCTTATTAGTGCCAAATAGGAGACATCAGAGGCAGAAGTCAGTATTGAGATGGTAATAAAAAGCAAGTACCTGATAATAGACACACAATGGTTACTCAAATGGAACAAGTATCTTTCACCTGGGCTGTAGCACCCATTCATGTGTCCAACTGTACTATATAATAGTATTACATGGTTGGTGGTAAATCTGGAGCAACTAATTCCTCCAAACTATTCCAAGCAACAGAACACCATTATTTTTGTTCATCTGTCCCTGTTTCCTGTCATACTTTGGAGGAATCATGTCACTCCTATGTAACACAAGTGAATGACCGTATATATATCACCTTTTATAACTCTTCAACGGAGGTATTTATTGTTCGTGTTGCTGTAAATAATACCAATAATATGTTTGTGTTGTCATAAAGAGGCACCACAAATCTTAGTAAAAAAATATATCAGGCAGGAACATTCTCCCGTCCACCAAAAAAAAAAAAACCACCCCTTCGAACTCAGCCTCTATAGGTGTACTGGGTGGGGGGGAAATGAACAATACCAGGCGATTCGAAGCTTTCTGCTCCTCACATTCTGATCTGAATTTTTTTTTTTATCACGAGTGTACCGTATATGAGATTTGACCATATGACAGTAAACCATCACCACTACCACCATCACCACCACTACCACCATCACCACCATCCTCACCACCACCACCAACTACAGAAGAACAGGAAATGCTTCATTGCCTGCAGCAGTAAGGGGTCATCAATGGAAGTCATTTAGCGGTCAAGCACTCGTCAAATTGGCACAACCGCTTCTCCAGTGTGACCAGACCAGCAGACCAGGACCAGTGATTGTTCAAGCCAGATACTCTATTCCTCATCCCCCTTTTTTTCTCCTCCTCTTCCTTCTTCTATTCCTCCTCTTATCTTTCATTCCTTTTTATCTTCCTCCTCTCCTCTTCCTCTCCCTCCTTCTTCTCCTTCTACTCTAGTGAAGGTTACAAAGCCAACGATGTACTACAGGGTCCTTTAAAGTGTACAATTGAACAAGTAGAAAGTGCAAGAAAATATTATTATGGCTGTGTATGGCAACGTCTGGCAATTCTTAGTAGTAGGCCTTTGTAATGAGCAATACCACACACACACACACACTGCACACTGGGTGGGGGGGAAATGAACAATACCAGGCGATTCGAAACTTTCTGCTGCTCACACTCTGGTCAGAAATGATGTATGACGAGTGTATAGTACAAGATCTCCATTGGACTTACTTTCGTTGCATGGTGAATTGAACTCATCAAAACTTCAATCAACCACCAAAACTGTAAACTTATTAGTGCTCGTGAGTGTACAACCCCAAAATAACATAAGTCTAAAGGTGTTGTTGTTGTTGTTTGGACTAATTTGAGCTACAGCCCATGCTGCAGGTGGAAATGTCTGTCCTTCTCTCTATAGTCATTGTTATCCTGTACTTGTCTATATCGTGGCCCTCACACACACACACACACGGACACGGAAACTCTCTCTCACACACACACACACACTGTATACGTATATTATATGCATATCATGTATAGTACCTCTCTCAACACACACACACACACACACACACACTGTACACATATATGCAGATCATGTAGCACCTCTCTG
>JAWZYT010004372.1:5000-12500 GCA_034508575.1 Petrolisthes manimaculis
ATTGCACAAGAAAAATCAATAACTTTCTCTAAATAATAATATGCAACAGACTACTGGGTTGTAACACTCACCATGATGCGTCGAGATGTTCCCCAAATTCACAGCAGCACGAACGAAGAAGAAAGAGGTGGTGGTGGTGGTGGTGGTGGTGGGATCTGAAAGTATTACACATTTGTTAATTAATAATCTTCAATAGTCGTCAAGGCTAATATAGGCTACTAGGCTAGTCTCCTACTCAAACCAATAAAGCTACTTCATTAGTAAAGTCATGGTCTAATGTACTGCAACTTGGTGAATAAAAGCGAGCTATTTGAGTTAATTTTATGAACCAAAATTGCACACACCAACATCTATAGTTTCGGATCATTTTTCGAAGCCATTTCATTGGAAGGTGTTGCAGTACATTAGACCATGACTTTACAATACTCTAGTACAGTCATGGTCAATAGTCCTGCAAGACTTTCCAATGAGATAGCTTCGAAAAACGATTCAAAACAATAGCTGGTTGGTCTTTGCAATATTGGTTCATAGGATTCACTCAAATGGCTCGCTTTTATTCACCAGGTTGCAGGACATTTAACCCTGACTGTACAAAACAGGGGAAGGGCTATACGTAGGTTATATAATGTACAGTCGGCAGCATAAGTATCGTTTCATTTCCACCTACGTAAGTATGAGCAATAATGATTGATGTTGTAACTCAATTTGAATTCAGAGATGACAGATATACTTCACATATGATAAATTACATACATTATGTTGTTACGATAAAAACTGGTTCAGAATGCAACTATCTGGATTATTAGCATTATCAAGTAAATGAGATAAACGCGAATTTATGCTGCCGGCTGTACACCTTGCATGTGTATTATCGTTTTCTTGTATCCCACTGTGCATTCGTCTGTAAGGTTCATTATAATAATTCACCTTATCTAAATCAACGTGAAATATATATATATAAAAAACCATATTAAATTACTATGTCGTGAAAATCTTTATAAAAAAAATAATTCCCTGTACCGTAAAAAAAAACTTGGGAATTTAGGCTGTCAGTCCCGTTTGTCTATCTGGTAATTAAAAGGGACCCTGTGATTGTGTACGAGACCTGGAGGCTTCTGATTCCTCCTGACTATGCCACGAAACCAGTTCTTTTAATTAAGGTGGTAATTCCCTTTATGGTACACAGGGATGCCTCGATTCCTCCAAAGTACAGTATGCCAGGAAACAGGCTCAAGTTAACAAAAATAATGGTGTTGTTCTGTCGCTTGGAAATAGTTTGGAGGATTCAGTTGCTCCAGATGTACAAACAACAAAACTTCCCCCCCTTAATAATTAAAGTAGGCGTGTGCGTGTGCGTGTGCGTGTGCGCGCACGCGCACGGCGTGTGCGCGTGCGTGTGCGTGTGTGTGTGTGTGTGTGTGTGTGTGTGTGTGTGTGTGTGTGTGTGTGTGTGTGTGTGTGTGTGTGTGTGTGTGTGTGTGTGTGTGTGTGTGTGTGTGTGTGTGTGTGTGTGTGTGTGTGTGTGTGTTTCGTGGCATTATTTGAAGGACTCGCTAACCTCCAATATTTTTACTCCATCACTGAGTTCGTTAATGCAGCCTTAAGAGACCCTGTGCTGTAGTCAGAAAATTGGAGGTAGAGGAGTCCTTCAAATATTGCCACGAAACACCACCTATAGGGAAGAAGCTTGTTTCGTGGCATGGTTAGGAGAAATCAGAAGTCTCCAATTTTATACACGATCACAGGGTCCTTAATTAGCGTTCTGTTGACCTGACTCGGGTTAGCTTAAATTATTTTCATATGCTTCCGCGAAAAATTATGGTATATATCCTGTTGCTTGGAATAGTTTGGAGGAATCATTTTGCTCCAGATTTGCCACCCAAAACATTGTGCTTATATACCCCCTTATTAAAGACCCTGTGATTGTGTATGATATCTGGAGGCTTCTGATTCCTCCTGACTATGCCACGAAACAAGCTCCTTCCATATACAGGTATTCCTCATTATGTGCGAGGTATAGGTTCCTACAGGGACCGCACAAACTAAATTCGCACAAGATAAACCTAGTTTTCCCATTATAAACAATGTATACTGAAAAGAATGGGGTCTTGACCAAAAAAACTTTCATTTCTTGGATGAAAAACGCATTTATTTGACTAATAAAGTGAACATGTTTTAAAAATGTATCATGTTAAAGCTATATATAACACTAAGATGTAAATAAGTGTAAATAAAGCTGTCATTAACACTTAATATGATGCCATCTTCACAAATAATAAACTGGCTGAACTATAGCCACGAGTGAGATGTAAACAAAACATTGAGAGTCAGTGTTGCCATGTAAGTGTGAGGGAATTTCCCTCACTTCAACCTCAGAATTTCCCATTTTATCTCAATTATTCCCTGTTTACTCATGAACATTGATGGTCTTTTAGGTATTTCATCTTGTAGAAATTTCCCTGTTTACTCTTGAACGAACTGTATATTATTTCCCTGTGTGGACTTCGAAATTCCCTAAAACAGAAATTTCCCTGCACCTGGCAACACTGGTGGGAGCGTGAGCTGCCTCCTGGTGGCAGGCAGTTGAACTACGCATCTGGCGCACTTTTTGAAATGCAGAAGAGGGGCAAATCGAATTATAATAAATATATCGCACAATTATTAATTAATTATAATATTTTTAATGTCGAATATAAGCAATTTCTCACAAAGAAAACACGCACAAAACGAGGAATACCCGTAGATGGTGTTTCGTGGCAGTATTTGAAGGACTCGTTTATCTCCAATTTTCTGACTACAACACAGGGTCCCTTAAGCTATTTCATAATAATAATGTTTCACGAGTTATATTGCATTGCATTTTTTTTCGTGCTATTTCACAAGACAATTATTGACACTCATCACTCTTTATACTTTGGGAGTTAATTATCTTCACTATAGTTACATTAATTTCACCTTCGGACTAAACACACACAGACAACCAATCATCCAACCACACACACACACAAACACACACACACACAGAACCAACCAACCAAACACACACACACACAACTTTTCCCACTCACTGTACACATCCTACGAGTGGACTAATTTCACCACACACACACACACATATACACACACACACACATATATATACACACACACACACACACACAGGGAATGGGCTAGATACTTTCACCAGTTAACCTACATTTCATCTTCGCAAAAAAATATATAAAAAAAACAACACACACACAACTATTACATTTCACTGTAGTACATATATACGCAAGGAGTGGACTAGTTTCACGGGGTAACCTAAACCACATTAATTTTTAACTTCGGTTCCTCCAAATAAAATAATAAAAAATACATAAATGAATAAATACATATATTATTATTTATTATGGTTGGTTCTTACGGTTCGTATTAATTTTATTTATTTATTTATTTATGTATAAATTACATATATACATAAATAAATAAATACATAAATAAATAAATAAAATTTATACGAACTGTAAAAACCACACACACACACAATATCCTGCATTCGAACTCAGCCTCTATAGGTGTACTGCAGGGTGGGGAAATGAGCAATACCAGACGATTCGAAGCTTTCTGCTCCTCACACTCTGGTCAGAAATTATGTATCAGTTGGCTCCACTCCCGCGTTGACCACTGCGCGTTGCCAATGTTGAGCCACCCAGATATTCGAATCCCGAACGAAGCGAAGCACTCCTGACCGAGTGAGATGGAGGGAGGGACGACTGAGTTGGGGAGATGGAAGTCATGAGTGCTTCGCTTCGTTTGGGATTCGAATATCTGGGTGGCTCAACATTGGCAACGCGCAGTGGTCAACACGGGAGTGGAGCCAACTGTACGTCTATATATAGGCCATAACAAAAAAATCCATAAAACCCCTCGTCATTGTCGTTGTTGTCGTCGTTGGTCTAGTCGGTGGGAAAGAAAATGATTTGTTTACAGCGGGTTGGTTTGCTACGTCGAGGTTGTCCACGGTACACAATAACATGTGTGTCTAGTCTCTGGCAATTTGGCCACGAGAAGCCTTTCCATTTATCTTTTTTACCCTCATTTTTTATTTTTATTTACCTCAACCAGAACCGGAACCAGAACCAGCAATCCCAGGTGTCCTCGACCTACCTGTCTGTCTGTCCCTAGTGCCCGTTGTAAAGGGAAAAAAAACAGAGCAGAAAAAGGGGTTGTGATTGGTGGTGGTCTACAGCTCTGAGGTCACTGGTTGTTGGAGTGGATATAATAAAACAACGAGGAATAGAAAACCAAGGAGTGAATAATTGTGAAACCAGGAATAGAGGTCGATGATGTATGTGGCTTTTAAAGTGAGTATAAAACAGAGTGAATAATTATGAAACCAGTAAAGTGAGTATAAAACAGAGTGAATCATTATGAAACTAGTAAAGTGAGTATAAAACAAGTGAATAATTATGAAACTAGTAAAGTGAGTATAAAACAGAGTGAATAATTATGAAACCAGTAAAGTGAGTATAAAACAAGGAGTGAATAATTATGAAAACAGTAAAGTGAGTATAAAACAAGGAGTGAATAACTATGAAACCAGAAACAGCGGTCGATTTAAAGTTAGTATAAAACAAAAAGTGAATAATTGTGAAACCAGTAATAGCGTTCGATGATGTATATAGCTTTTAAAGTGAGTATAAAATAAGGAATAGAAAACAAGGAATGAATAATTATGAAACCAGGAATAGCGTTCGATGATGTCTGTGGTTTTTTAAGTGCATAAGCAAACAGGATTGACGTTCGGTGATGTATATGTAGGCTATTTTTGAGGTGGCTGGTTGGTCGATTGATTGCCGAAGTGATAATACAACAAGGAATAATTATAACTCTGGGTGTGAATTTACAAAAAGGATTGGTTTTCGGAGAAGTGATTGGCTTTTTAATCAAGTTAATTTAAAACCAGGAATATATAACAAAGACATTAATATACAACATGAAATCGCGTTCAGTGGAGTGAGTGGCAATTTTAATTAAGTGAGGATAATTAAGGAATATATAACAAGACATTAATATATAACAAGACATTAATATATAACATGAAATAGACTTCGATGGAGTGAATGGCAACTTTAATTAAGAGAATATAATTAAGCAATATGTAACAAGGCATTAGTCTTATAAAATGAAATAGACATATGTGATGAGTGAGTGAGTGAGTGAATGAGTGAGTGAGTGAGTGAATGAGTGAATGAGTGAGTGAGTGAGTGAGTGGTAGAGATCCGTGTTGTTGTTGTTGTTGTTGTTGTTGTGTCTCGGATCGTGCAGGAGAGAGGGTGTCGATCCTGCAGTGGTATTGTTTCGTTAGCTTCCCAACCAACAAACCACACTTGTTGTAAGGTTTCATTATTGTCCAAAAGCTGAGTATCCACCACCACCTTCCCAAAATCTATCCAATAGTTAGTTAATGATGATCACTGTCTAGTTTACTCACCACTAAATTCATTAAATAATCAACCCAGAAGTCATTTAAACGGCTAAGATGCTTTCGTTTGCGTGTTTACAAACCACAACGTACGACTGTGGAATCAACCCATAATCGTTAATTAATAAGGGGGTAATTATTCACGTTTGGTACATTGGAGTAACATGATTCCTCCAAAGGTAATGAAAAAAATATATATCAGGTACGAAATAGAAAATAAACATAAAAAACAACAGAAAAAAAAATATCAGGTACAAAATAGAAAATAAACATAAAAAAGAACAGAAAAAAAAATATCAGTTACGAAATAGAAAAATAAACATAAAAAACAACAGAAAACAAAAATATCAGGTACGAAATAGAAAATAAACATAAAAAACAACAGAAAACAAAAATATCAGGTACGAAATAGAAAAATAAACATAAAAAACAACAGAAAACAAAAATATCAGGTACGAAATAGAAAAATAAACATAAAAAACAACACAAATTAAAACACCGTATTCTCCTTACCAAACAGTTGCCCATCGAGTGACAAGGTGGGAAGGAAGGAAGGAAGGGAGGAGGAAGATACTCGCCATGTTGGAAGCACCTGACTCTTACTGTTTCCTCACCGTCTCTTTCCATCTACATTTTCTTTCCTTTTGTTTAGTTTTTTCCTCGTCTCTTTTCTTACACATTTTCTTTCATTTAGTTTAGCATTTTCCTCGCCGTCTCTTTTCTTACACAACTTCTTACCTTTTTCTTCATCATCTCTTTTCTTATACATTTTCTTACCTTTTGTTTAGTTTTTTCACCTTTTCTTACCTTACACATTTTCTTTTATTTGTCAAGTTATTTCCTCACCGTCTCCTTCCTTAAACAATTTCTTTCCTTTAATTTATTTGTGTGTGTGTGTGTGTCTTTTTTTTCCATCATGCACTACATTTCACTACGGCATCAACACGTACACACAAATGACATTATCTAAGATCATACCCAGAAACACTTATAAAAAAATCACGGTAAAATAATTATTAACATCACTTACTGTACTAGACAAGCGGATAATCTTAACTACACTCGATTAATTATACTTCCATTGTCCCTCGTTGGTAATTAATTTTTCTCACTACAGCTTCAACACGGAGTAGTAACAAATCAGCCAACTTGGAGATGGTCGAGAGAGGAGAAACGTTAAGCAGAAATACGATTAAAATCCTAGAATACACAGCACACAACGCGAGGATACGTTAACAGCATCCAGCCAACACCGAATCTCACACAGCACTGACCAATTGTAATGAAGAGTGATTGAAGAGTGAAGGGAGTCTGGATAAGGAATCATTCTAGTACTTATAGATGGATAGGACACTCAATGTTATTTTGGTGTGGTGGTCGCGATGGTGGCGTCTCTAGCGGCCAGCTGGAACCAACACTCCACCTCCCGTCTCTCAACTACACAATATAAGTCATCTATACTGTACCATTTGTTAGTTATCCCCGTCAGCCGCTAGGTGACTCTGCTGTACCGAGACAATAAAAACTCCCATAAGAGTGTCCTATCCATCTCCCAGTACCAGAATACTTTGGCAAGACAAAAACTTAGATGGGAGGGAGGATGTTACTGGGGGAGAGTGACTGGGGGAGAGTGACTGGGGGAGGGTGACTGGGGTGAAAGGGGGGGTGACAGGAGGGGTATGACTGGGGGTGGGGGGGTGACTAGGGGAGCACGAGGGTGTTGACTGACTGACAACAGAACCCAGAACCTATAAATAATTCCTGTAAGTAAATATCGATACATTCTTTCATTACATAAAACTTGGAATAACACACAATATAATTATTACCGTCTCATTTTATTTATTATCAGGAGGGGCAAGTTTAATCGACGTACTAATATAAAATAATTCACATGTAATACAATTTAATGCTAGGCCTGAATATGTCAAATGTCACAATTATGTTATACAGGAAAAAAAATTAATTAATTATATTTTAGAACGAGTCTGTGTGTGTGTGTGTGTGTGTGTGTGTGTGTGTGTGTGTGTGTG
>JAWZYT010004372.1:17500-20000 GCA_034508575.1 Petrolisthes manimaculis
CAGTAGACAGCTTCAAACGTCGCCTTGATAAACACCTTGCATCTAATCCCCGACTTTCGATGTTTACTAATGAATAATTTTTTTGCCCATTACAGCCAAATTTCAACTACTTTCTATCTTTCCTATAAAATTCCTTGTGGAGTTTTCTCTACCAACTCCACAAGGTTCTGACTCCTGACTTTATTTCCAGTACGGCTCAGGCCGGAGGGATTGGAGGGTGGGGAGAGAGCCTTCTACTTTGCTATCCTTACCTACGACTATCACTGGGGAGAAATTCATTCTCTACCAGTAACCTTCTAATCAGATCACCCCGTGTGGACCGTAAGGTCTGTTGTGGTCTGTGATTCTATGTAACTCTATGTAACTCTCTCTCTCTCTCACACACACACACACACACACACACACACACACACACACCAGAATTGAATGTTTCCTCTGATTCCTCCAAAGTGTAATTAAAAACCTCTTATTTTTCCAGAGCGTAACACGAAACAAATTCCTTATTCGTTTATACATTAAGGTCGACTGTTGCTTGGCATAGTTTGAAGGGTATATATATTATAACTATTATCTTATTTTTAAACCTCTCAGAATTCACACTTTCAAGGGTTAAATAACAAAATAATTATATACAAAAAATGTAAGACTATGTAGCTGCAATACAATACATACATACATACATACATTATTATTATTATTATTATTTTGGTTTGTTGCTTGTTTAGTTAATATTAATATGCACCGAGTCACGTGGTAGACCAGAATATTAAATGACCACCTCTCTGTACAGTCGAGGCACGTAGTTCATAACCAGGGGCGTAAAGGGGAAGTCTGCATGGTCAAGGATTATTTGCCACGACTGTACATAATTATTACAGCCTGTATAAGAATTCGTGTAGCCAACTGTACGAGTCTATGGGTGGATTCCACAGTGGTATTGGTTAGTTAGCTCCCCAACCAACCAAAATTTTAAGACGTCATTATTTTCCAAAAGGTGAGTATCCACATTCACAATATCTATCCAACAGTTAGATAATAATGATCACTGTATAGATTACTCACCAAATTCATTAAATAATTCACCCATAAGGCATTTACACGACAAACATTCTTTCGTTTGGGAGCTTACAAACCAAAACAAACCACTGTGGAATTTACCCTATATCATGAAAGAATGAAAGAATGAATGAATGAACTTTTACCGATATAATATTATACTCGTTCTCTCCTACTATACCAATGGACTTTCTTATATACTTACTACTCTTTTATCAATACACTTACTATTATTACTATGTTACGAACAGACTTGCTATTATTACTATTTTGCCAGCTAACTTACTATCATTACTATTATGCCAGTGAAAAAGATACTATTTGGCCTATTACTATGTTACGAACAGACTTGCTATTATTACTATTATACCAACAAACCTACTATTATTACTATTATACCAACAGATTTACTATTATTACTATTTTACCACTGAAATTACTATCATTACTATTTCACCAAAGACTTATTATTATTACTATTTTACCAGCTAACTTATTATTATTACTATTTTACCAGCAAACTTACTATTATTACTATTTTACTAACCAACCTACTACTATTATTACTATTATTACTGGGACGTTTTACCTTCAGAGAAATAGTTCAAATTATTTCTCTGATTACACTTATTGACAGAAAAAAAAAATTAAATCCTTTGAAGTTTCTGCGAACATTAATAAACATTATTTTTTTTTCGTTCCTCATATATGTAAGATTCTTTTTAATATTTTTTTTTTTTTCGAGATCCATTAGAATTTGGTATAAAATATTTTGTTCGATTGATATTCGCCTGCATTACATTTTGATCTTATATTCTTTTGTGTTTTAGGCAAATTTAAACCTTGTGCAGTCGTGAATATAAGTTTAAATACATATATGGATAACTTTATCAAATTGCTGACTAATGTTTTCACGTTCTCATGATTATTATTATTATTATTATTATTATTATTATTATTATTATTATGTTATTATATTATTATGTTATTGTTTTGTATAATGAGTACCTGCTTGTAGTAAATTAAAAATGGTACTTAAGTTATTTTTGGAATGTTCAACTCAACCCCCTCAATTATTATTATTATTATTATTATTATTATTATGAAGTGCTGCTAATTTCAAACACATGTTGTTCTTTATTACCAAGATACTTACTACAATCAGTATCATATCAAAATATAATCATAAAACAACAACACCTTACGTCAACTCAACAACCCCCTCAATTAGTATTTTTGTTATTATTATTATTATTATTATTATTATTATGAAGTGCTGCTAATTTCAAACACGTGTTGTTCTTTATTAGCAATATATTAACTACCATGGAAGGAAAGTGTTCGTGGATATTTGATTGTAGCTGTAAAATCTCAATAAATAATTCCTATCCAACCTCGCATGACTCAAGTGCAGTGAAGCCAACACAAGTTAAGCCATCAGTGT
>JAWZYT010004372.1:22500-27500 GCA_034508575.1 Petrolisthes manimaculis
TATTAGATTATGGTAACTTCTGCTAGAGAGAACTGAACTTCATTACACGATAAGCAAGGTTGAATGAGCAGTGCAGGGCGGCATAGGCAGGATGGAGAGTTTTTTAATGGTTGAAAGAGTTTAGCAGGGGAATTGACGGTGTGTGTGTGTGTGTGTGTGTGTAGTTGTGGGGAGGTGTAGAGGAGGTGTAGGGGAGGGGTAGGTACTGTGTGTGTGTCTGTGTGTGTGTGTGTGTGTGTGTGTAGTTGTGGGGATGTACTGTGTGTGTGTGTGTGTGTGTGTGTGTAAGGTTAGTAGGAGAGGTGTATGCTATGTATGTATATGTGTATCTGTATATATATATATATGTATGTTCGTGTGTGTGTGTGTGTTCCAGGGTTTAGTGTGTGAGGTGGCATATATAGGGTATACTGGTTGTGTATGTGTGTGTGTGTAGGTAGGAGGGAGGATGTGTATATATATGTATGTGCTTGTGTGTGTGTGTGCTGGTGTGTGTAGGTAGGAGGGAGGAGGTGTATATATATGTATGTATTTATATGTGTGTGCTGGTGTGTGTGTGTGTGTGTGTGAGGTGGGTGGCATAGGGTAGTGGTTGTTTATATGAGTGTGTATCTATATATGTGTGCTGGTGTGTGTGTATGTGTGTGCTGGTGTGTGTGTATGTGTGTGCTGGTATGTGTGCTGGTGTATGTGTGAGGTGTGTGGTATAGAGTATAGTGGTAGTGTTTAGGGTACAGGAGCCTGCCACTAATTACATACGTGAGGAGACTGCTAAGTGCTGTTGGTGCTGTCGCTTCGGATATTAGGTGGGGTGTGCTGTTAGTTTACCTTCCTGGGGGTATCATCCTCCCTCTCTCTCTCTCTCTCTCTCTCTCTCTCTCTCTCTCTCTCTCTCTCTCTCTCTCTCTCATCCATTCTTTTCCCACCTCTCCCTCTCTCTCCTTGGCTTACATCCTTTCTTTTCCTCTCTCTCGTTTTTTAGTGTTTGAGTGTATGTACATTAGTGTGTGTGTATGTGTATGTGTGTATGTATGTATGTAGGTGTGTATGTGTGCGTATGTATGTATGTGTATGTGTGTACTGTAGGTGTGTGTATGATATATATGTGTGTGTGTGTGTGTGTGTGTTATTGTCCCCATTATTTGTCCACGTTTCCATCTGTCACTCGGCTGTCACTCCCATTGTTTTCCCACCTGTCTCATTGTCAGTCTTATGTCCAATTTTTGTTTTCTGTGTTAGATTGTGAGTATTCTTGTTTTTGGTCCTGTAAATTTTTTATTATACTATTTGTATAACTGTGTGAATATTTCTTTCCCTCAAAGTCCACACACACTTACACACACTGAGTTACATACACAGATAGATAGATAGATAGTACACATATATACACAGCAAGTGACACACATACACACTGAGTGACACATACATACATACACACACATACCCATACTCACTCACCCTCCCTCCCCTACACACAGATGTACAGTCGCGAGCTGATGTAAGGGACACACTTGAAACAGGCCCCTCACTGAGCATAAGGTAAGATGTGTAGTGGTATGAGTTGCCTAATGCCTGATGTGGGGCTCGTTTCAAGTGTGTCCCTTCCATTAGCTCGCGACTGTACACACACACACACACACACACACACACACACACACACACACACCACACCTCCCTGTACACTATACCCTACACACAAGGGTACGTACCTAACACACACACACACAAACACACCCCCAACCCCATCCTCGCCGACACACAAAGGTACAGTTGCCAAAAAAGGTATTGCGACAACTATTGATACAACATTAAATATATTAATGTCGATAGTTGTTTGTAGGGAATATAAGTATGTATTACAGAAGGATATGTATATTTCCTTCTGTTATACATGCCTATAGTCCCTACAAATAGTTGTGGATATTACTAGGGTTAAAGTCCGATCAAGATTTGTCGCAATACCTTTTTTGGCAACTGTACGTACCCTAACACACCCACAAACAAACTCCCACCCCACCCCCTCATCCCCAACACACAGAGGTACTCACCGAAACTCTCCGAATTGCCACCAGACACCAGATACAGTGGTCAGGCAGGCAGACAAGCAGGCAGGCAGGGCTCCCAATTTCATCTCACACCACCACCACCAGCCAGCCAGCCAGTCCTCTCTCCACTACAAAGTTGTTGGCCAAAAAGTTTACTTATGCTGGCAGCTTGGACATTGCCAGTGTGAGGCAGGTGGTGTGTGTGTGTGGGAGGGGGGTACCTCAGTGTGTGTGTCGATGTGTGTGTGTGTGTGTGTGTGTGTGTGTTTACCTCAGTGTTTGTGTGTATTTCAATGTATGAGTGTGTTGTTGTGTGAAGGTAGATAGATAGATAGATATATACACAAACGATCTGACAGAAAGACAAACATACAGGAGAGAGAGAAAAAAACGAGAACGAGAGAAAAAGAGGGAAAGAACGAGAGAAAATGAGAGGGAGAGAAAAAGAGAGGGAGAGAACGAGAGAAAAAGAGGGAGAGAACGAGAGAAAAAGAGGGAAAGAACGAGAGAAGAAGAGAGGGAGAGAACGAGAGAAAAGAAAGAGCGAGAACGAGAGAAAAAGAGAGGGAGAGAACGAAAGAAAAAAAGAGGGAGAGAACGAGAGAAAAAGAGAGGGAGAGAACGAGAGAACGAGAGAAAAAGAGGGAGAGAACGAGAGAAGAGAGAAAGGAGCGCTCCGAAAACACTGAACGAAAGAGAAAAATGCTACTTTACATTTCGTTTCATTCCAGCTCTTGGCTAAAAATGAACCACCATAACACCTGATGCCACCAACCAGAATATTACTACAAGATTCGCCTCTCCTTTCCTTTCCTTTCCTTCCTGCAGAAATAATAGTACTAATGGAAACACCACCCACGTTTGTATTTGAGTATAATTTATATATATATATGTTTATCTATTTTCCTGAGGACTCGTTTTATATGTAATTAGTCTCGTATATATTTCTCGTTGATAGTACAGTTGCCACCACTAGTAACGAGCACAGCGTTCAACGAAAGAGATGCCATTTAACCCATATTAATGAATTGTTGTAAAGTCATGGTCTAATGTACTGCAACCTGGTGAATAAAAGCGAGCTATTTGAGTTAATTTTATGAACCAAAATTGCACACACCAACAGCTATAGTTTCGGATCATTTTTCGAAGCCATCTCATTGGAAGGTGTTGCAGTACATTAGACCATGACTTTACGGTAGTCATGTAAACTGTGATATTGACCGTCTGCATGAAGGACTTGTTTTGTTGTATGCTATGGAGGAAGCAGTAGCCCTCAATACATCTAGGAGAGATTATCCCCCTTCAACCCCCCCCCCCAAAAAAAAAAAAAAAAATAGATACCTTTATCATAGTTCTTAATAACAACCTTCTATTATATATAAAAAAAAAATCAGTAAGCTCCTAATATATTGCACGTATTAAATTTTCAGAAGTCCTCCAATTTGTTGACAAGTGATTCCAGTAACCCCCTGATATAGTATGTACATTCACGAGCACTAATTAGTAGACAGTTTTGGCTGAAGCTTTGAACAGTCCACCAATTCACCAACAAAGTCATTCCAATGGAGATTTTAGTGTGCATTTAGTAACTGTCTCTAGGTATTCGAAGCACACCTGGATAGTTACTTATTAGTGTTCGGGACTGTACAGGGAATTTCAGTAGTCCTAGTAATAATTTATCTAGACAGTCCTCCAATATTTTCAAAGGATATCTCAGTAACTCTGTAATATATTGTGTAAACTCGTGATACATACTTTCTGACCAGTGTGTGAGGAGCAGAAAGCTTCGAATCGCCTGGTATTGTTCATTTCCCCACCCAGTACACCTATAGAGGCTGAGTTCGAATGCAGGGTGTGTGTGTGTGTGTGTGTGTGTGTGTGTGTGGTGTCTGCCGTTCGTCTCTGGTCAGGGATTACGTATCACGAGTGTACTAGAATATTCAGTAGCCCTCAATTCTGCCGCAGACAAGTGATTGACAGTACTCAATAAAAAGAAAAGAAAAAAATTATATATATAATAAATACATCCTTGTACACCCTCAGAAAATAATGTATATCTTGTCAACATAAACAAGCTTTAAAAAATAGTATATACTTTTGTTAATAATAAAACCCTTAAAAAAAACATATATATACCTCTTCTATAATAACACCCTATAAAAAATAATGCATATACCTCGTCAAGAATAACAACGTCCTTAAAAATAACACACTCATACACTTGTCAATAATATTAACAGTAAACTAGAATATTATATCCACCCTAGATAATAACACACTAAAAAAACAAAAAAACATGTATATTATAATCTTGTCATCAGGGACTTTTTACAGAGCCTCTAGGATATATAAGCCGAGGAGGCAACTTGACCTTAGAGAGTATAACAGTAGTAGTTGTTGTCCGCATCGCGACGTAATGTTCCTCGTAACTCAAGAATCTAATGGAAACTAACGAAGGTGGATGGGAGGCGGGGATGCAGTAACTGTCCACGGGGCCCAGGTTATGCCCCCAGCCTTGTGTAATTACGGCTCAATTACGGCACATAAAGCACGAGTTACTGAAGTTTGCCTGCAGTGGTGGTGTTGGTCTTGTGTTGTGTTGTGTTGTGTTGGTGTTGGTGGTGGTGTTAGTGTTGTTGGTGGTGGTGGGGGTGTTGTTGTTGGGGGTGGTGGTGTTGGGTTGTGTTGTGTTGGGGGTGTTGTTGTTGGTGTTGTGTTGTTGTTGTTAGGGGTGGTGTTGGTGGAGGTGGTGTGGTGTTGTTGTTGGAGGTGGTGTTGTGTTGTGTGTTGTTGTTGTTATGGGTGGTGTTGTTGTATCTTCCCGCTGACACATGTGCTTACATCAGTTATGACTGGAGTACTTACATTTACAGTAATATAACCAGGAGTGCTATTCATACACTCAAGCACACACACACCTACACGACATACACACTTATTCTCACACACAGTTAC
>JAWZYT010004372.1:32500-35822 GCA_034508575.1 Petrolisthes manimaculis
AATGGTGAGTGAGGAAAGGAGAGCTAAGCACTCATGGATAATCACTCGACCATCGTGACGGCATTGTCATATTTGCTTCTGGTGGTACTTGAGCGATGGCCGTATTCCCCAAAACTCGTGATATGAGCATTTGGTCGAAAATCAAGGGGTCTGAATTTTGCCATACTTTCGCCAAGTCCTCGCTCTATGAGCGAATGTTCATTATAATAATAATTATTATTATAATAATAATAATTATTATTATTATAATAATTATTAAAATAATAATTATTATTATAATAATTAATAAGCTTTTATCTTCACACTGCAATGATTTCGTTAGTGAGTTAGAGGAGGAGGAGGCAGTCATAACAAGAACATTTTTCATCGGTTCGGTAAAGTTGTAGAAATCGGAGACTGGAAGTGGGAAAAAATAGAAAGTGAAATTGGGAAAACACGGGAGAAAATGAGAAGTAAAATTGGGACGAAATGGAAGTAAAATTGAGAGACAATAGGAAAGGTAAAATTGGGAGAAAATGGGGAGTGAAATTGGGAGAAATCCTTAGAGCGAAAGATATGAAATGTTTTCGAATATTTTAACTTGCGGATCGGGATTCGAATTTCTGACTCGGACTAACATTGGCAACGACAGGGGAGAAACGCAGAAGTGGAGCCAACTGTACCAAATAGTGTATTAAGTGTATTAATACCTCAGTGAAACAGAAGCAAGACAACACCCACCTCACCTCACCTCACCTCACCTCACCTTACACCCTCAGTAATTAATTTCCCTGCCTCTCCCCTCTCTATTCCCGTTGCTGGTAATTTAGATCTTACAATCCAGCGATCCTCTTCCTTGCCGAGTAACACATGTGCAATACAAGGCTATAATATACAGTACAATATGTATCATGTGCAATACAATGCTATAATAATACAGTCAGCTATAGATGTAATATGACACAATACAATGATATAATAATACAGTGAGCTATGTCATATGACACAATACAATGCTATAATATACAGTGCACTATATGTAATATGACAATAGGTAAATAAAGGTATTCATGTACAGCCACAATCAAATATCCACCCACACTTTCCCTTCCATCGTAGCACCTCATAATAATAATAATTGAGGGGGTCGAGTTGACATAAGGTGTTGTTGTTGTATGATTATATTTTGATATGATACCAATTTATTTGCACGATGGAAGGAAAGTGTCGGTGGATATGTGATCGTGGTTGTACAGTCGGCCTCAGAAATTCGTACACAAAACCTTGGTGAAAAGGAGTTATTATTCTGCACATACTGTAATGATTGTTTTACTGAATTATTCAAATTTTAGACAAATAAACATTACAAAAAGTGTTTGGTGTTGAAAAATTAACGTACTACATTTTCTAGTTGTTATATATAAACCCCTTGATGTCACTATGGTGTACACGAATTCTTGGGGCCGACTGTACACTCTCACGCCACACTAAAAACTTCTCAAACTCAGTAAGGAACAAAATCTTTCTGACCTTCCTAGTACAATTATTTTTCTTTCGTTTTTATACTTTTTTTTTGTATATTTTTATTTTGTCTATTTTGCACTTTGCTTGACTCAAATATTGATACGTATATATTCCTCAGCATCTGCTTCAAGGAATATATCAACAACTCATCACAAACTCCACTGGTTAAAAATGAGTAAATGAGAAGGAGGTAGAAAGAAAACTAGTTAAATAAAAAAAAAGACTGCACGAATAAATCAGAAGGGAAAATGAAAGTTATAGGAAGGGGACATCAAACAGGAAGGAAATACTACTACTACTACTAAACTACTACTACTAAACTACTACTAAACTACTACTACTACTACTACTACTACTAAACTACTACTACTACTACTACTACTACTACTACTACTACTACTACTACTACCATCATCACATGTACCCACTTTAAGCTATTACCTAAATCATATGCAAAACCATTTACTACAATTACTACCACAACCACTGTCACTCCTACCATTCCCCACCACCACCACTACTACTATTACTACTATCACTAACACAACCACCATTACCACTAACCCATCCCCTACCAACACCACTACTACCCACTACTTCTACTACTACTACTACTACTAACACAACCACCATAACCACTACCACTAACACATCCCAACCAACACCAATACTAACACAACCACCATTACCGCTACCAATAACCCATCCCTACCAACACTACTACTACTATTACTACTACTACTACTACTACTACTACTATTACTACTAACACAACAACCATAACCACTACTACCACTACTTTTACTCCACCTTTAACTCATCTATTCCAACTCTACTCTATCAAGGTTGGTAATGTAATAGTTTATTTCCTTCCTTCCTTCCTTCCTTCCTTCTCAGACAACCAATTACTCGCATATTGGGACACCTCCATCCCTCCTCTCTCTCTTTCTCTCTGTCTCTCTCTCCCTCTAACGCGTTAATTCCCAACAGCAACACACACACAGTGGTGTAGTGGTTAACGCGCTCGGCTCACACCCGAGAGATTCGAATCCCAGGTCGGGTGGAGACAATTTGCGATATGTAACCCCTGTTACCTAGCAGAGAATAGGTGCGGGACGTAAGTGGATCAGTTGTGACCTCGCTATCTCGGGTGTGTGGAAAGGTTCCAACCTTACCCAAAGATCGGTCACTATGAGCACTGAGCTCATTCCGGGAGGGTAACAGTTGGTGAGCACGTGTCCAGGATGTGATCAAGACCAAGTGAAACATACACAAGCAAGCACCCGTTTTACAATCACACACAGACCTCCTATACTCCCATACGAACCTGATGATCGTGTAAGCAAAAAATGAAGCTTCTGATTCCTCCTGACCATGGCATGAAACAACCTCATTCCATATGGGTGAGGTTTCGTGGCAATATTTGAAAGCACTCATTTCTCTTCAAAATTCTGACAACATCACAGGGTTCCTTCCTTACATATAACTAACCCACCAACCCACCAACCCATGCATCTCTAAATTTTTCACTCATCTGGGTAATAACATGGTATCAAGATATTTTTTTTATGTTCCATCCCCACGGACCCCCATCTTATCATGTTTTCAGCTCCTCGTCTAACTTCATTCATCCGCTCCATCTTACCTACACACAAAGTTCATTAAATTAAGTCCCCTCACTCCAGAATAGAGAGAGAGAGAGGGAAGGTAGGGAGGAGAGAGAGAGAGGTAGGGAGGGAGAGAGAGAGGTAGGGTGGGAGAGAGAGAGGGAGAGAGAGAGAGGAGGGAGAGAGAGAGAGAGAGGAGAGAAGGAGGAGAG
>JAWZYT010004373.1:0-67939 GCA_034508575.1 Petrolisthes manimaculis
GATCATCTTCATCTTTCTACCTCGACTAAACAAGGAAAAACAGGAGGAGGAGGAGGAAGAGGAGGAGGAGGAGGAGCTGGAGGAGACGAGGAGGAGGAGGAACTGGAGGAGGAGGAGGAGGAGGAGGAGGAGGAGAAAGAGGAGGAGGAGGAGGAGGAAGAAGAGGAGGAGGAGGAGAAGGGAAAAAAATCAGCATTAGTGTGGTTTGTTTGTCCAACTGGATGCCAAGTACAACAACAACAACAACAACATTTAACAATAACAATAGAGCCACAGCTGTAGTATCAAACACAACAACAACAAGGCCCACAGTTATTGCACCAAACAAAACAATAACAATACAACCAGCAATAATTATAGTATCAAACACAATAACAACAAGACATCATTCGATGGCAACACCGCCCATTAATTAAAGATGCCAGCGACCACTCGCCTTTTGCTATCTTTTTGTTTTATGATGAATATCTATCCAATAGAACAAAAAATGAACATCATACGGCAAAAAATGTGGACGCTAGACCTAAAACAGACACACGAACAGATAAATAAATAAATAAATAAATATCCATCACCGAAAACAATACACCGCCCACCCTTCGGGGTTGAGCGGTGTAATAACAATAAAATCATACTAATAGCACCAAACACAACAACAGTAACAACAACAATAACAATAGAGCCACAGTTATACACCAATGACAACATAAACAATAACAAAAACATCAAACCACACTAAGAGTACAAACAAACAAACAAACAAACATCTATATAAGTACAAACAATAATAATTTAAAATATATCGCGACGTATAGATCAATAACTTAGTACACCAGAGATTATACAGTTTATTATAATATTATAATTTAATTTAGAGAATATTTTGTTTGTAAAGTATGTTGTGTATATGTGTGTGTGTGTTTTTTTTTTTCAGTACAGTATAAGTCTACCACTGGATACTGATGAAAAAGGTTGTTACTTGTTGACAAATGGTGGGACGAGAGGCTGGAGGGAGCCTTGAAGTAGCGGTGTGTGTGTGTGTGTGTGTGTGTGTGTGTGTGTGTGTGTGTGTGTGAGACCTAGGGGTATATAGCCTACTCGGTTCCCGGAGCAAAGAGGCCTATAATTATGGATAAATTCAGACCTGTAGACGAATAAAAAAAAATATCGAGGAGGATAATGTGATGTTACTCAGAAATGTAAAAAAGAGAGAAAATAAAATAAAAATAAACGATGAAATGTGGGAAAATATTGAGTGTTGGAAGTAGTATTACGTTCGGTATATAGAGTTTACGTAAAAATTATATGGTCCAAGAGAATTCAATCCTATTTCGTCGTATATATATATTTTTTTTATAGCAACATGGCTTCTGTATTGAACATATTATGATTCCGTGTACCGTACATCAAAAACAAAAACTTTTAAAATTGGGATAAAACCTATTAAGACGAAAATAATAAACTACAGTAGTCCTCTTTGATCTGATAACACATTACTTAATTAAGGGGGGGGGGAATAGGGGAACAGACTTGGGGGGGGGGGTGCAGGAGTAGGGGGACAGGCTTGGGTGGGGGTTAGGGGTAGGGGGACAGGCTGGGGGTGGGGGGTTAGGGGGTGCAGGAATAAGGGGACAGGCTTTCTCATCCTACCCTAAATATAATAATAAAAAATAAGTATACAATAAATAATAATACTATTATACTCAATGAGGTGTCCCATTTTTCGTGTGTTGTTTCATAATGTCCACAAGTGTATCAAAGATGGATGAATGAATGGACAGATGGATGAATGAGATGGACAGATGGATGAATGAATGGACAGATGGATGGATGGATGGACAGATGGATGGATGGATGGTTGGATGACTTATTAGGCTACTCGGTGCTAATAATATCCTTCCTTCCTTTCTTTCTTTCCTTCCTTCCTTCTTTTTTCTTTCTTCCCTCCTCCCTCCCTTCCCTCCTTCTTTCCTTCCTTCCTTTCTTCCTTCCTTCCTACCTTCTTCCTTCCTTCCCTTTGGAGCCGAACTGGTCAAGAGGCGTCGGATTCTATCATAACAAACAAAGGCAATAATAATAATAATAATAATAATAATAATAATACAGTATTGCCAACACGGACACACACACACACAGACAGGGAAAGTAGGGACAATTTGGCTAATGTTCATGCTGTGTGGCGTTGTGGTGTTTGTGTGTGTGTGTGTGTTGTTGTTGTTTTTTGTTTTGTTTTTTCTACCGTGTGTGTGTGTCTGATTTTTTTTTAATCTTTCTAGGGGATATATTGTGGTATTTAGTGTACTTTCGTTCATGTGTGTGTGTGAGTGTGTGTGTGTGTGTGTGTTATTGCTTTCATTTAGGTGTAACTAATGGGCTTTTAGTGGTATCTGCGTGTGTGTGTGTGAGAGAGAGAGAGAGAGAGTGAGAGAGAGAGAGAGAGAGAGAGAGAGAGAGAGAGAGAGAGAGAGAGAGTGTTTGTTGTTGCCTAGAGAGAGAAAAAATAGAATGTCGAGGAGGAGGAGGAAAGAGAAGAGAAGGGAAGGGAAGGGAAGGAAGGGAAGGGAAGGGAAGAGAAGGGAAGGGAAGGGAAGGGAAGGGAAGGGAAGGGAAGGGAGGAGAAGAGAAGGGAAGGGAAGGGAAGGGAAGGGAAGGGAAGGGAAGGGAAGAGAAGGGAAGGGAAGGGAAGGGAAGGGAAGAGAAGAGAAGGGAAGGGAAGGGAAGGAAGGGAAGAGAAGGGAAGGGAAGAGAAGAGAAGGGAGGGAAGGGAAGGGAAGGGAAGGGAAGGGGGACGATTGTTATTGGTTGGGACAGGAGAGGAAAACAGAGCATAACACAGAGAAACAGAAAGGAAAACAGAGAGAGAGAGAGAGAGAGAGAGAGAGACAATAGTTGAACCTCTTCCTATTTCCCCCCGTCTCTCTCTCTCTCTCTCTCTCTCTCTCTCTCTCTCTCTCTCTCTCTCTCTGTCCGAAATAGAGGTTAACATTGAGAGTAAGACAGTGAGAGAGGCTGAGAGAGTTTGGTAGGGAAGAAAGGAAGGAAGGAAGGAGGTAAGGAAGAAAGGAAGGAAGGAAGGAAGGAAGAAAGGGAGGGAGGGAGGGAGGGAGAGAAGAGAAATCAATATATAGTTCTGCCTGTAGAATAGAATACAAGATAACCAGACCAAAGAGAAGGGAAGAGAAAAAATTAGAGGGAGAGGGTGAGAATGGGTTAGGAGAGAGAGAGAGAGAGAGAGAGAGAGAGAGAGAGAGAGAGAGAGAGAGGAGAGAGAGGAGAGAGAGAGAGGAGAGAGAGAGAGAGAGAGAGAGAGAGAGAGAGAGAGAGAGTTACATAGAGTTACATAGAATCACAGACCACAACAGACCTTACGGTCCACACGGGGTGATCTGATTAGAAGGTTACTGGTAGAGAATGAATATCTCCCCAGTGATAGTCGTAGGTAAGAATAGCAAAGTAGAAGGCTCTCTCCCCACCCTCCAATCCCTCCGGCCTGAGCCGTACTGGAAATAAAGTTAGGAGTCAGAACCTTGTGGAGTTGGTAAAGAGAAAACTCCCACAAGGAAATTTTATAGGAAAGATAGAAAGTAGTTGAAATTTGGCTAACTTGCCACCTGTAATGGGCCAAAAAATTATTCATTAGTAAACATCGAGAGTCCGGGGATTAGATGCAAGGTGTTTATCAAGGCGACGTTTTGAAGCTGTCTACTGTGTTACATTCTATTACGTTACGGGGAAGCCCATTCCATAAGTTGACGACTCGGTTAAAAAAGAAATTCTTGGATTCGTGTGAGTTCAAAGATTTACCTATGATTTTACAGCCATTTACCTCTCGTGTAGTTTGATTGATCCGATATTGAAATATTTGTTGCAGTCCATTTATCTATGCCTTTGATTATTTTGAATACCTGGATTAAGTCGCCTCTCAATCTACGTTGTGCTAATGGGAATAGATTCAATTTATTTAGGCCGCTCTTCATACGTTTTGTTTCGTAGACATGGTATCATTTTAGTAACTCTACGTTGGACTCGTTCCAATTTTACTATATCTTTCTGGTAGTACGGGCACCAGGCTTGGACACAATATTCCATAAGGGGGACGGACCAAGGAATTATACAAAGTGAGGATTGTAATCTTTAGACTTATACTCGACTTATACTCGAGAGAGAGAGAGAGAGAGAGAGAGAGAGAGAGAGAGAGAGAGAGAGAGAGAGAGAGAGAGAGAGAGAGAGAGAGAGGGAATGATACACATAAGGAAAAGAGAAACAGAGAAATAGTGAGATAGATAAGGAATAGAAAATTAAGGAGTGAGCAAAGAAGAAGAATGGAAAGAGGAGACACGAGAAGAGAAAGGGAGTGTGAAACGAGGGAGGACAACCAAACGAGATTAAGATAGAGAAGAAAGAGGAGGGAGACGAGGAGGAGAAGGAAGGGAGTGAGGAAAAAAAATAAAAGAGATTTACGAGGAAGAGAAAGGAAGGGGGAGTGTGTGGAGTAGTGAGAGAAATAAAGATAATTGAAAGAGAAAATAGAAAGAATTAAGGAAGGGGAAGTGGGAGCTTGGAATGGAAGAGTGAGAGATAAAAGAGAATAATAACGAAAGAGTAAAAACTAATAAAAGTGATTGAAAATAACAGTAAGAGAAACAGACCCCATCACGTGTTATCATCATTATTATTATTATTATTATTTATGAAACTGTTTATATTATAATGATAAGATAATATATACTTCTATGTAAACCCATGCATCTCGAATGTAAACAGTAATTTTTATATCACCACGTAGGAAAGATACACACACCTATGTAAACCCATCTCGAATGTAAACAGTCATTTTTATATCACCACGTAGGAAAGATACACAACACCTATGTAAACCCATCTCGAACGTAACAGTAATTTTTATGTGGCCACGTAGGAAGATACACACACACCTATGTAAAACCCATCTCGAACGTAAACAGTAATTTTTATGTGGCCACGTATGCTCGTCAATGAGTACAGTATAGGTTACACGTGTTCATATCAACTTAGGCCTGTTTCACACCACACTACTTTTCAATTTAGGATACTAATTGGATCTTCTCTTAAGGTGGTATCGTGTTAATTGGCTGGTGGTGAGTGGTGGGTGTGAAGGTGGAGGTGGGGATGATGGATGTGGTTGTGGGTAGTGGTGGGTGTGGTGTGTGTGGAGGTAGATGTGGTTGTGATGGTTGTACTGGTGGTGGAGGTGTTAATTATAATAATAGTGATCAATAACAACCAAATCACAACCATCTCAAGCAAACAACAACAATCAACAACAGTATCAACCACAACTACAACCCACACAACACAAACAACAACAACAACAACAAGACATCATTCGATGGCAACACCGCCCCTTAATGATGCCAGCGACCACTCGCCCTTTGCTATATTTATTTTTTTTATCCTTGACCTTCGACCGATTTTGCCCAAAAGTTAATCATTTTGTTTTATGATGAATATCTATCAATAGAAAAAAAATGAACATCATACGGCAAAAAATGTGGACGCTAGACCTAAAACAGACACACGAACAGATAAATAAATAAATAAATAAATATCCATCACCGAAAACAATACACCGCCCACCCTTCGGGGTGGGGCGGTGTAACAACAATAACAACAACACATACATCAACCATCACGTCTTTCCCTTCCCTTTCATTCCCCCAAGATCTAAACAGACTGTTTAGATCTTGCATTTCCCTAACTTCCCTTCTCATCCGTCCCCTTCCCTTCTCATTCCTCCCTTTACTCTTCCCTTCGCTTTCCTTCCCTTCTCATCCGTCCCCTTCCCTTCCCTTCTCATCCCTCCCTTGCCTTCCCTTCCCAATCCCAGATTCGTATAGGAAATGGGTTGTGGTTTGGGTGAAGATGGGAGGGAAATTGGGCTCTTTGATTTCTCTAACCACGTTGTTAAGGCGAGTCATTCATTCACTCACTACGCTTGGCCTTGCTCGCTGCCCCTGTCTCTCCTCTCTAGCTCTTCTCCTATCATATATCCTCTTATCTTCTTCTCCTCTACTCTTCTATTCTATTCTCCTCCTCTCCCTCCTCTTCTGTCTGTCTGTCTGTCTGTGTGTCTCTCTGGGTTGAGTCAGAAGGTGTGGATACGAACTTCTACCCACGACTGTACCAAGGCTACTGTATCTACCGATTTGGCCACTCATCTCTCTCTCTCTTTCTCTCTCTCTCAGCCTTTAATTCGGTATGTGTACGTAGACCTATACACATTTCCACGAGGCTGCTCTTATTCTCTCTCTCTCTCCCTCTCTCTCTTATTCTTTCTTTCTCTCTCTCTCTTATTCTTTCTCTCTCTCTCTCTTATTCTTTCTCCCTCTCTCTCTCTATCTCTCTCTTATTCTCTCTCTTTCTCTCTCTCTCTCTCTCTCTCTCTCTCTCTCTCTCTCTCTCTCGTCAAGGTGCATGAGTATATATATATTTTCTGATATGGGTGAATTGGAGGAGTGCATGTGATTCCTACAAACTATTCCACAAAACGTATTCTTGTATCTATAGTATAAACACTGACATTGGAGGTCGTGGTGGTGGTGTGTTGCCTGGTATATAATTTGGAGGACTCGGTATGTAGCCTTTTAATTCAGTCCTCAAAGTGTGGGGTTAAGGGGGTGTGGGAATAGGGGGACAGGCTTTGGGGGGTGGAGTGGGTGGTGGAGTGGGTGGTGGAGTGGGTGGTGGGGGTTGTGTTTAGTGTGGGACAAATAGGTAAGAAGGACAGATGTAGGATGTGGAGTAGGGTGTGTTGGGTGTGGGGCAAATAGGAAAGGAGAGGTGTGGAGTGTGGAGTGGTGGGTGTGGGGTGTGGTGTGAGGTGTGGTTATGTGGGACAAACAGGTAAGAAGGAGAAATGTGGAGTGTGGTGTGGTTAGTGTGGAATAAACAGGTAAGGAGGAGAGATGTGGAGTGTGGTGTGGTTAGTGTGGAATAAACAGGTAAGAAAGAGAGATGTGGAGTGTGGTGTAGTTAGTGTGAGACAAACAGCTAAGGGCCAAGTTTCAGGAAGGGAGTGAAAGGAGAGGGGTGTACCTGGGTATATATATATCGAGATGTGTGGGGTGTGAGGGGGGGGGGGTGCTTATAGAATACACTTGTGGCAAACACCTTCAACAAACACACACACACACACATACACATCGTTATCACCACCATCACCACCACCAACAACAACACCACAGATGTATAGATAAAAGCGAAAACAGCAACAGCAACAACACCACCACTGCTGCTGTTGTTGCTGCTGTTGTTGTCGCTTTTATCTGTGTACATCTGTGGCGTTCCATCCATGCAATCATCAACATTGTCTGACAGCTTTCAAAGACTCTTCGATCATTCAATGCGACCACCACCACGACCACGACCATAACAACAACAACAATAACAACCGTCGTCACTGCCACTTCCACAAAGATGACTTATTGTTAACAACCACTATACCACAAGCACTAGCTAACTATCTACCACTGCCAATTCCACTACCACTACCACTCACTCACTCACCAACCAACCAACCAAACAACCAATATACACAGCAACAACAAGTAACTAACACGAACACCAATACGACACACACACACACACACACACAGAGAGAGAGAGAGAGAGAGAGAGAGAGAGAGAGTATATATGAGAGGTATCCTAGCCAAGTCAATATTGCTTCCATAACACCAATACAATCAACACAACAACAACACAACAGTAACTCAACACAACAACCCAACAGTAACTCTGAGGGGGTCGGTCGGTCTATATCTCTTCTTAGTTAAGGGGGTGTGGGAAAAGGGGGACAGGCTTGGGGGATGCTGGAGTAGGGGGACAGGCTTGGGGGGTTTGGGGGGTGCGGGAGTAGGGGACAGGCTTGGGTGGGGTAAGTTATAGGGGTGTGTGGAAATAGGGGGACAGGTTTTCTACCCAACCCAAGCCTGTCCCCCTATTCCCGCACCCCCCCAAAACCCCCAAAGCCTGTCCCCTACTCCCACACCCCCTTAATGAGATAATCTTCTCTATACTGTGGGGGAAATGGAGGGTCCTGCTGAATCCTCCAAAAAACTACATAAGTATAGCCTGGAAACGTATTATCACCTGAGTTTTTTTTTTTTTTTTGCTTCATACTCACAGCCATGAACCACGACATCTACATATAAAATACACATATGATACATAATTATAATACATATGAAAAGTAATATATATGTAGTGAGTGAGTGAGTGAGTGAGGTGACACGTGTTCGCGCCTCATAATGTGACGACTCGAACTATATTAAGGGACCCAGTGATGTAGTAAGAAAATTGGAGTTAGAGGAGTCCTTCAATTATTGCCACGAAACACCACCTATAGGGAAGGAGCTTGTTTCGTGGCATAGTCAGGAGGAATCAGAAGCCACCGAGTCTCATAAACGATCACAGGGTCCTTAATTAAAGAGGAAGTTCATGCAGTGTTGGTAAATCTGGAGTAACTAATTCCTCCAAACTATTCCAAGCAACAGGGCACCATTATTATTGTTCATCTGGTCCTGTTTCGTAGCAAACTTTGGAGGAATCAAGGCACTCCAATGTACCAAAAGTAGACCATCCCCTTCTTGTGTTGTAGTTAGAAAATTGGAGATAAGCGAGTCCTTCAAATATTGCCACGAAACACCGTATACCCTATACTATAAGGAAGGAGTTCGTGTCAGGAGGAATCAGAAGCCTCCAATTGTCATACACGAATCTTAGATGATCACAAATTATACAAACCTTTATAATTAACATGATTCTAGGAGTCTAGATAAGTACAATCTCCTAGACGGAATTACTTTAGGCACTCGTGAAGAAAATCGTCATAATATAAATAATAACATACAGCAATAACAAGGCAACTAGAGTCCCCATCCCCCATACACACACACACACACAGAAAACAACAACCACAAATACAAACAAACAAACAACAACAACAATAACAACAAAGGCTATGATCACTCGTAGGAATCTGGGGTGGTACTTATAAAGAATTTAAGATTTTATCATAAACTTCGTCATAGTTAAGATGAAGACATAACTTTTATGTCCTAAGCACTAAGTCTTCGTCCTAATGCGAGACTTAGCTGGGTGAGAATCATAGACGATTGAAACAGTTATCTGCTAAATTCATAGACGATTGAAACAGTTATCTGCTAAATGTAGTAAGATTTTTTTTGTAATATTGTTATAATTTAAGGAAATAAAGAAAGAAAAATAGTGAAAATAAATTTTAAAATAATGAAGCGCATATTAAAATACTTTTTTTTATATGCAATGCATAGAATAATGCAAAAACATTGTGTGTAACTAAAATTTATGGACAAGACATACCGATTCTACATTCTACCGCCCGAGGCCTAATCGTTTTCGGACCAAAGATGCCTTATTTATTTTATCTTAATAAGCTTTATTATTATAGCAATATTTATGTGATGTTCTATAACGTACATTGAATCATATTTTCAATGCAGAGGGATAATACCAGGCCTGTATAATAAGAAAATCCGTGAAATATAGGGAAATTCTAAGACTAATAGCCTAGTACTGTTTTCGGACCAAAGAGGCCTTATTTATTTCATCTTAATGAATTTTGTCATGATTGCAATATTTATGTGATGTTCTATAACATACATTGAATCATATTTTCAATGCAGAAGGATAATACCAGGTCTGTATCAGAAGAAAATCCGTGAAATGTAAGAAAATGCTATGACTTGCAGGTAACATGTCGGGAGTTTACCAAACCTCCAAACGATATTAATCATATTTCGTCGAATATTATTTATTGGGGCCTGGTATTATCATTCTGCATTGAAAATATGATTCAATGTACGTTATAGAACATCACATAAATATTGCAATCATGACAAAATTCATTAAGATGAAATAAATAAGGTCTCTTTGGTCCGAAAACAATACTAGGCTCATCAGTCCCTTTCCCTACATTTCACGGCCTGGTATTATCCCTCTAATATTCTTGGCCTATTTCTATATATAATTTGATTACCTCTGTACTCGGTCACTCGGTGTACTACTTTGTTTATGCCTTGGTGAGGAGTGGCAGAGACTAATTTCATGATTTATATGGAATCCACACACTTTCGGTTGCTTATGACAAAATCATAAGCCACTAGGATACCCCCGGACCCAGTTTTAGCTAAGACGAGAGTTGTGACGAGACATAAGGATTTATGACTAATTCTTAGGGATTTAGGACTTTTATCCGCCATCTTGAGGCTTAGGACAGAATCATAGCGCTAAGACGAAGACTTAGTGCTTTATAAGTACCAGCCCTGCATACATATGACAATACTTAACTTACCTACCTGTGTATCTGTTTGAGAGAGAGAGAGAGAGAGAGAGAGAGAGAGAGAGAGAGAGAGAGAGAGAGACGCAAACTTTAACTTTAACTTATACTTTAACAAAATTTAATATCCCCGTAGGCCAATATACATATATACATACCATAATATATATGTAAGTATGATAAATAAAAAATGTAAATCACAGAGGAATATCATATGTATAGAGGAATGGTGAGAAGATAGTTATTTAATTAATTAATTAAGAATACCGTAGCCTAAAATACTGTTGTTTACATGTTGGACACGGCACGGTATTTTGTAAGTGATCGCTCGCCATTCTCCCTACAAAAACAATTAGTAGTGTAATGGACTAACTATTAACTATATAGGACACCGTATCAACAAACTGAGTACTGGAATATAGTATAAAAATTATATTTGTCACCCACTTGCTAAACTTGTGTGTGTGTGTGTACGGCGGATCTATGATACCGTCACAGAAAACTGAAAGGGAATACTAAATAGAAAAATATTATGACTTCACTTTATTTTTAGACGATAATTTCCAGCCTTATTTGTCACTTGCTTCTTGTTTCATTGACAGATTATATAGGCGATATTTTTTATTGTCTTTATGTGGAGACAGTTTTCTTAATTGTCCTGATTAAAAAAAAAAATATATTGGCATTTTCTTGATATTTTTTATATTTGGATTAAAGAAAAAATTCCTGGTTGTCTTGATTGAAGAGTTTTCGCGACAGTTTTGATTTAAGACACTTTTCATTTTGTTCTCATCGAAGACAATTTTATAGTATCACACGTACTGTACATACCGGTACATTAATTATAATAGTTATGTATAATTAAGTATAGGAGAGGGGCAGGGTGTAGGAAGTTAAGGTGTACAGAAGTAGGGTGTAGAAAGACAAAGTACAGATGGAGGGTGTGATTGAAAGAGGCAGGGAGGGAGGGAGGGTGTAGGAAAACAAGGCATACATAGGGAGGGTGTGATGGAGAAAGGCAGGGTTTGGTATAGAAAAACAGGGTACGGTACTGAGAGAGGGTGTAATGAAGATAGGCAGGGAGGGAGGGTGTAGAAAAACAGGGTACTGAGGGAGGGTGTGATGGAGAATGGCAGGGAAGCTAGGGTGTATGTAGGCAGGGTATGTATGTACTGTATACGGAGTGAAAGTGATTTGGAGAGAGTAAAGAATGAAGGGTACAGGAACGTAGCCAAGAAGGGGATCAGGTGATGATAGTGGAATTATAGTTACTAAGGTCAGGGAGCCTTGAGGTGAAGGACACACACACACACACACACACACACATACCTCCTATCGTAATGCTATGATGAAAAGATATATTTGTTTCAGCTGATAATATGAAGAAAATTAATACCAACAGATAATTACATGATGTCTGAATATTATTTCCTTAACAGTAACACAATTCTCCTCTTACAGTAATGAATAAAGAGAAAAAAATACTTGTTCATGCCAATCTCATATGTTAGACATATACTGTACAATACTGTGTTTATAATTACTCGTTAATGAAGAATTGAAATTCGTGTAGCTACATTTTGTGATATTTATATAATGTAGTTTTGGCAACACTGGCGGCGTGTGTTACATAAGAGGCATCAACAAGGACGCTCGCTATCTTACGTAACGCACGAACAGTTTGCTAAGTACGGTAATACAACACAATTATTAGTTTATGTGCATCCTATTGCTTATCTTTCAGTTTCACCGTGTTACTTTTACCTAACATCTGATAAATCACAGTTGGGAGAGATAGTGAAATATAATATTGAACTGTTTAATCGTGTGTCTGACAGCGCTGGCTACTTACTACCCGGCTTATAAATATATATATTTTTTATATATACCTAATTGAGTTGTTTTTTTCAGACATAGATACTTTCTTATATATTCATTACTTAAGTGTATCCGAATTGTACAATGTTGGTTTTATTGTTAGGGGTAAATACATACACACAAGGGGTGTTGGGGTGTTTGCTTCTAAATACATACACACAACTTTGAGGTCACATATACACACACACACACACACACACACGACTAGAGTATAATACACATTACTGCATTATTTTTAATACTGTGGATAACTGTCCCTCAAAATTCTTACTTTGGAATAGTTAAATTTCCATTGACAGAGAAGACCGACTGCAATACACTTCAAATAGAGCCAGGGAGTTGATAAATCATATGACTCAAATAGGCGTCAAAGGAGCATAAAAAGAAAATTAACCTTCGCAGGGGGTGGGGGAAGGGGGGAGGAGGAGAGTACTATAGTATGTGGGCCAACGTATCGTACAGTACTGGGGTGGGGTAGTAGTAGTGGTGGTGGTGAGGGAGGAAGTAAATAAGTGGAAGAGAAGAAGAGGTGAAGTTACCCTGGCAACACCACCACCAGAGAACCACACTACGGTACACACACACATCATCATCATGCACCGCTCAGCCATCACCATCACGGTTAGTAAATTAACACTATTCATACTACTTAAAGTTATTTCTTGATGAAGCTGGTTTATGAAGGAGCTAGTTTAATCATCTAGGTTGTGAATGGAGTGTTATATATTTCGTCCTACGATTGATAAGTGAAATATTAAGGGAACTTCAACCGGTGATCGACTGACTTCCTCATGTGTACGAAGTGAATTTTTTATGTCAGTGCAAATTTTATACGGTTAATTCCGGTGTTACTTAAATAGGCTTTTAGATGTAAGTGTCCTAGTACTGGACCTTTGCTTCAATATACTTTGGAAAGGTATGGTATTTTAAGTTTGTTTTTAGCTGCCACACCCTACTTGATAAAAAAAAAAAAAAATCATGCAAAATATTATAAGGAAGAGCAAATGTAAAGTATAAATTTCATCAGCGTGTTAAATTACCATAAGTTTTCTAAATTTTTGGCTGGTGAGATTAGAAATTTGAGATAATCGTGTTAAATAAATTAATATAAACAAAAATAATTACAGACGAGTTGGATGAAACTTAATTTGGGATCGAGTATTGTCTTTGCGAAAACACGACGGCAAGCATAGTACAGTATAGAGGAGAAGGAGTATTTGTTACAGTGGAGAACGAGTACTTTGTTTTAGCCTATAGTGGTGTGAGTCCCAGCAGCTCTGCTGGTGTGTTACATAATAAATGGCAGCTGTCGTCTCTTACCAGCAGGTGTACCCAAAACACTTGCTGAATTGGGAAAGTATACAGTATTATCTCTGCTTCGGAAGTGTTACGACGTAAATTGTTAATCTCTTCCTCGCATTTGTATTTTTTCATTATTGTAAGTTTTCAACTGGGATCAATATTACATCCACTTAATAAGCTTTCTCCGCATAGCAACAAATCCTGAGCATTCTCTCACCAAAATGGACGTCACGAATAATGTACTTCAATTTCAGGTATAACTTTCTGCTCGAGTTGACGTACAGATGCATTTCGTACTTTTAGTAACAATAATTCCTTTAGTACTTTATGATAATACACCAAAGTTGTGGTTTAAATATTGTTTCGACAGAATTATTTGGTGTAGAATATACAAATGTCGGATTCATGATAGGGTACAATTGTGATTCATAGGGTTTGTGTTTTTATATTAATATTTTTTGTACAAGTTAAAAAAATTGTTTGTGGTTGGTGTCCTTTGTTGTATGTATGCCCTTACAACAATAAACTTTATCATTCATTCCAAATTTCCAATACATTATAGCTGTTACGTCATTTATCAGTAACACAGAACGAGGCTTAACTGTTACATAATCCGTCCATAACACAAAGGGTTCGAGTTATCTCTATAAGTGTTTAATAAGGGGGGAGTACACTTGTGTTACATTGGAGTGCCTTGATTCCTCCAAAGTATGCCAGGAAACAGGACCAGATGAACAAAAATAATGGGTGTTCTGTTGCTTGGAATAGTTTGGAGGAATCATTTGCTCCAGATTTACCAACAGTGTACTTCCACCTTAAAAGGGAGTAGTACAGTGTTGATAAAGCTGTACCAATAAATTCCTCTAAATTCTAAACAATCCTAGCAACAGGCCACCATTATTTTTGTTGATCTTGTCTTGTTTCATGGCATACTTTGGAGGAATCAAGGCTCTCTAATGTACATACGTACCAAAAGTATATATTAAAGGGGTTATAATACGCTTTTAGTATATTGGAAAGCCTTGATTCATCCAAAGTATGCCAGGAAACAGAACCAGATTAGGAAAATAATGGTTACTTGGAATAGTTTGGATGAATCAGTTGCTCCAGATTTACCAATACTGTAATACCCTCTGAAGGTCATCCCTGTTCTAGTTGTTAGATAGTAAGTAGTGGTTTATATAGGGCCTTATATTAGCTAGGCCTAGGCTATAGGCCTACTTCCCCATGGCAGACGGGCTAGTCTACCAACGACACTATCCCTCCTCTCTTTTTCTCTGCACATCATACAGGCCTGTATAGATTACATATAAGCATCAGATAATACAAACCCATATTTTTATATATGTACAGTATACTGTACATAAGGATTGTGGGTAGTTATCTGTATTGTAGCCTAGTTTGAAAGAATCGTTAGCCTGCAATGTGTCGAAAGTAAAGTGCTGGTAGGTTATCCTCATATAGTAGAATATATAATAGACATACGGTACATAATAGACACACACGCACACAAAATCCATAACAGGTACACACACACACACAACCCATAACAGGTACACACACACAATATAATAAGATGCATACACACACAATACATAAGAGGCATACAAACACAATATAAGTGATATAACACACACACATTCTTCACAGTGAATAGTCCCAAGAACAGGTTAGTCCACACTACTCACGTGCTGCTGACGGCTAGGCTATAGGACCAGCTACACTACCATAACTTGTCCTTCTTCCTGACCTTGAAACACACACCGATGAACACGACACGAAATACCTGTTGGAGAAGACAATAATCATATTTATGTCATTATTGGCCTGCATGAAATATACACGTAAGCATTGATGTCACGTGCTGATACAATACCAATAGCCTAGGTTTGTTTGTGTGAATCATGGGTTGAAACAATATTTAGTTTAGGCATAATTATAATTAAATTTGAATCACATGCTGAACCTTGAAACAAAACGCGTCTTATACTAATCGTACGGTTATGGATAATTACTATAGGAAATATTTTAATTCGACATATTCACAGGCAAGCATAATAAACTGCACTATCAGGGTGTAAAGCTGTTGTTGTATGAATGTACAGTACTGCATGGAGTCCTACTCAATCCTTCAGAAATTATACCATGGAGGAAACTAGAAAGGTATGGTACGGTATTATTATTAGTAGTACTCTGAATTCCATATGACACGATAAAGTACAGTACAGCTGTATGGATCAGCAAGTAAATAACCCACTAGGCTATAATTATCCCTCAACACGACCCACATAGGCTATAGGCTACACACAGCAACACACGTACCTTCCCAGCAACATAATTATAAAGCCTGTCTCTACTGCCAATATCATGACGGGGATGATGTAATGAGGGTCTGTCTGTCGGTCTGTTTTGAGTGAACTAATGTCCCGTCTACTTGTCTGGTCTGGTTTTATTTTCGGTACCGAGGTCAGTGGGACATTTTTGGTGTATGTTCCTTCATGACAGGACATTTGCACACATAATTATATATATATTGTTATTGTCCAAGGTGTAGCCGGTGAGTGATAGTGAAAGTGTACTGTAGGGTAAGGAAGGGATGGGGAGGGAAGTCGCCGGCAATATGGCGCCACGAGAATAGGCTACCGGTACCCATAAACACTGACCTATCAACATCTACCCATCGTATTATACAAGCACACTATCAATACCTTCCTATTCTCAAGTTATTCCTTTCCTGCCAACCAACACTTTGCCTTCCTTATAGCCTTGATTAATACAGAGAGAGATAGAGAGATAGTGAGGACTGTCTGGCATCTCCGTAACGTTTAGTACATGGTTACATAACAGGGGTGCCAGCTGAGTGCTAAGTCTGGCCACGGCCACTACTTTACTACATTTGGCACCCCTGGTACGGCATCTCTACATGAACATTGGTTACCGCTCTGGCCTTGACGTTCTACTGTACACTGTTGACGCACATGTGGCGTCTATTATATTTTGTGTTCTAATAAATTTGTCTCCTAAATCATCTAAGGAGGGTACTTAATTGTCTGTTTCCTGGTCTAGTTTGGAAGAATAGGTAGCATACGTAAATCTGTCAACTGTTTAAATCCTGCGCGTTACCAGTGTAAAATTATCCTAATATTCTGGGGGAAATGGAAGGGATACTGATTCCACCCAACTAGGCTACAAAACCATTTTTTTTTCTCGTTTACTGAGATACCGATACTGATATATTTCCTGGCATAGGTGGGAGAAAAAAGAGGTAATCAATCTACCAACAGCACACAATTATTATTATTATTCAAGGACTTAACTTAATACTTCCTGGATCTTATATCACTCATTATTCTCTCTTAAGTTCTTAACCGTTAGTAACCACCATCATCATCACCTTCACCCTCTCCGACAGCAGCAGCAGCAGGGTCGAGTAGCAGCGGCCCTGAGTCAGCACGGCGCCGCCCTCACCAACACCACCCACCACAACGGCCCTAACACGCCTTCCACCACCCTTGCCGCCCACCACACCCTGGCCCCCGTACATGGTGAACCCAAACCCGCCCTCGCCTCGCCTCAGGTATTGAAGGTGATGTATATTGTATGCACTTGTCTCTTGCTTAATTAACATGGGTTCGATTTGTTTACTTCGCTGACTCGGTGAAATAAAATGTCATATATTATCATATTCTTCCTACTTCGACAAAAATGTCATCACGAATCCATTAATCACATCTGGCCTAATTCGCTTTTGTTGTATCCCTGAGCAACAATAAACTTTTAAATTATGTTCAGTGTAAAGTAGTCAAGAAGACGTGAACTAGGCTACTATATACAGTACAGTACAGCATTAGGCTACGTCTCCATTCCAATATAATTATGTTCGTTTGACCCAACAGCAACGGGGCCTGCATCAGACCACACCCGTGATGGAGCACCTGCCACCAGAGGTCACCTCCTCTGCCTCCGCCACGTCAGCAGCTCCCCCAATAGGTCAGTACTGTTTGTCTCTCAGGTCACTACTGTAACTTTTAAATAGGGTTGTTAGTCTCTCAGTCACAAACTTTTTAATAGGTCTGTCAATCTGTCACTAACTTAAAAAAATAGGTCAGTCAATCTAACTTACCAATCACAAACTTTTAATGTGTCTGTTAGTTTCTCAGTCACTAACTTTTAATGTGTCAGTCAATCTATCAGTCACAAACTATTAATGTGTCAGTTAGTTTCTCAGTCACAAACTTCTTTCTTGTGAACAATTCGTAAAAGATGTAAGATACACTCTAGTTTCAAATTGAGATCTGTTAAGGGAAGTAACCTAGTTTTTGTGATCAATTTGGAGTCAATGTAGGCTTTCAAACTCGCCTATAAAACACATCCATATATAATTTAACCTGAGAAATTCTGTTTCCTGGCATAGTTTGGAGGAATCACTAGCCTTTCCATATCCCAAACTAGGTTGCTTCCCTTAAGTTTTCAAATATTGTACCAACTATACAGTAGATTACAGGAAGCTAATGAGTGCTATGTTGTATTATTTCATTCTGGTAAATTTGTTTGCCAAAAGTTGTAGAATGTAAGGTAGTAGAGTGAAATGTACTAAAAGTTGTAGAATGTAAGGTCGAGGTGTGAAATGTTATAAAAGTAATTATTTCAGACCCTGAGGTTGTGGCTGAGGTTGTAGAGGACCTGCAGGTGAAGGCAGCCCCTGGGACAGCTGCTGCAACACTAACACAACCAATGACAACACCTACTGCTGAACCAATCCAGGCAGAGGCTACAACAACACCAGAACAACCAGTAGAAGCAGCACCAGCAGCTGAAGCAGAAGCAGCAGTTGAAACAGAAGCAGCAGCAGCAGCACCAGCAGCTGAAGTAGAAGCAGCACCAGCAGCTGAAGCTGAAGCAGCTGAAGCAGAAGCAGCAGTTGAAACAGAAGCAGCACCAGCAGCACCAGCAGTTGAAGCAGAAGCAGCAGTTGAAACAGAAGCAGCACCAGCAGCTGAAGTAGAAGCAGCACCAGCAGCAGTTGAAGCAGAAGCAGCACCAGCAGCAGTTGAAGCAGAAGCAGCAGTTGAAACAGAAGCAGCACCAGCAGCAGCTGAAGTAGAAGCAGCACCAGCAGCAGTTGAAGTAGAAGCAGCACCAGCAGCAGTTGAAGCAGAAGCAGCACCAGCAGTTGAAGTAGAAGCAGCACCAGCAGCAGTTGAAGTAGAAGCAGCACCACCAGCAGTTGAAGTAGAAGCAGCACCAGCAGCAGTTGAAGCAGAAGCAGCAGTTGAAACAGAAGCAGCACCAGCAGTTGAAGCTGAAGCAGCACCAGCAGTTGAAGCAGAAGCAGCACCAGCAGCTGAAGTAGAAGCAGCACCAGCAGCAGTTGAAGTAGAAGCAACACCAGCAGTTGAAGCTGAAGCAGCACCAGCAGCAGTTGAAACAGAATCAGCACCAGCAGCTGAAGCTGAAGCAGCACCAGCAGCAGTTGAAACAGAATCAGCACCAGCAGTTGAAGCAGAATCAGCACCAGCAGCTGAAGCTGAAGCAGAAGCAGCACCAGCAGTTGAAGCTGAAGCAGCACCAGCAGTTGAAGCTGAAGCAGCACCAGCAGTTGAAGCTGAAGCAGCACCAGCAGTTGAAGCAGCACCAGCAGTTGAAGCTGAAGCAGCACCAGCAGTTGAAACAGAAGCAGCACCAGCAGTTGAAGCTGAAGCAGCACCAGCAGTTGAAGCTGAAGCAGCACCAGCAACAGAAGCAGCACCAGAAGCTGAAGCTGAAGCAGCACCAGCAGTTGAAGCTGAAGCAGCACCAGCAGTTGAAGCTGAAGCAGCACCAGCAGTTGAAGCTGAAGCAGCACCAGCAACAGAAGCAGCACCAGCAGTTGAAGCTGAAGCAGCACCAGCAGTTGAAGCTGAAGCAGCAGTTGAAACAGAAGCAGCACCAGCAGCTGAAGCAGAAGCAGCACCAGCAGCAGAAGCAGAAGCAGCACCAGCAGTGGAAGCAGAGGCAGCATCAGCTGCAGAGCCTGAGCCAGTTGCTGAGGCTGTACCAGAGCCACCAGCAGGTTTCTTCCAAAAGATAAGACGGTTCTTCTTCCGTTCCGGTCTTTGAACCGTTCCAAGATAGTCATGATGTTTACCACAACACTGCACGGTGCTCCTGCATTGTGTTCTTCACCACACTTTTGAAACTGATCCCAAACCAAGTGTGAGAACTAAACAGGGTTGGTGTAGTGGTATATATGCCTAGCGTTATTTCCTCACAATTCTGATCCGATTTCATGACTTTATTTCCTTTTCACGATGTTATGATGAGTACCAACTACGGATCAAAGTGGGGTAGTAACAATTTGTTTTTGTTTTTTCCATGTTAAAGTAACGTGTGACGATGTCGTGTGATATGAAGTAGGGGACATTAAAAGTGGTTGTAGGTTGTTGTAAATAAAGGTGTTCTGTTTATACTGTATTTCTGAATATTGTAATGTTTAATGGAAATAGGTGTATCGCATCCCGCTGTAATAGGTTGTCGGGCCTAGGATGTTTATAATACAGTGAACATAATTATTAATAAATATTTTAATACATACCGTATATAAATTTGTTTTACCTGTTCCTTTGTATACATTATAGTTGTCTGCATTCTCCTACTATCAATATAACTTTGCTAATTCAATTTCCTATACAGTTTGAAAACCAAGAAGAGTCCACAGACCCATGGATTTGAAACAATATATGTAGCCTAATTCGTTGGGTGAGTAGTGACAATGCCTCTATTTATTTTCAACTCTGGGGAGCCCAATTATAATTATAAGGCAACAGAAGGTCGGGAACACTAGCCTATATTGTTGGGTATGGCCTGATAAAAGTGAAGATAACTAACTACTGTACATAATAATAAACTAAAATAATAATGCTCAATTTCAATCAGAGTTAGATTGAAAGAAATATACAAATAATAGGAAAGTTATGGTTGATTTCTTTAAACTAATGATGAGGCACAAGAATCCAGACTAGCCAGACAGTAATGATGTTGCATTTCTTGAGAGTACCGGTAGTAATTGCGACATTAGGAAGAAAAGCGATTAGCTATACAGACGGCAAGAAAAACAACTACAAAACAATCATGATACCTACTCTCTCTTGAGGAAGCTACAACGTTTCGGTCCTAGCTGTGTGTGTGTGTGTGTGTTTGTTGCCAAACGGGACCTCATGACAAGGATTAAAACTATTTTTTGAAAATTTACAGTATCGGAAGAGTTTTATTTCGTCGACTTTCTTTCTTAGTCTAACGTTAACCTTTCGATTTACTTAAAAGGAGAAAAGCACTGTATATTGTCGACACATTTTGGAGTAATCGTTTCTCAAAGTTAAGGTATTCCAAGAAACAGATCACAATAATTTGCGTATGTATCTTCTCATTGTTGAAGGCAACTGTAGCCTACAATATACCAGATTAAATAAAAAAGGAAAAAGATGAAGTAAGGTAACCTACCACATTCATTCCACCAACACACTGATCTCTGGAGGCTCTGGGAAACATATTCCACACACCAGGAAAGTTTATAAACTGGGGTTGCGTCACTCAGCATTGTTGGAAATCCCAACGATGACGTAGTGTGGTGTAATGCTTTTCAGTACCATTATATAAACACACCGATGTAAGTAAGTGCTACATAATCAGTTTAGGCCACTGTACCAATCCAAGCTGCGGACACGAGTATAGAAATCCAATTACGTACCCAAAGACTGTCACTCGAAATAACAGCATCATCACATTCATATCGTTTGTAACACATCAACAGAGAGAGGCATTTGCTCTTCCACCATGATACACCGTTCCCTTCTTGTCTACACCGTACTATTGTTTATCCTCTTCCTCGCCTTTAGTCCAGTCTCGGTGAAGGGGCGGCATGCTACCTCAGTAGTGGGAGGAGACTCAGGAGAATCTCGGGAATCTCTGGTGAGCATGGGCAATATGTATGGCGGCATTGAGCCTCCTTGCCGTAGATTCGAATGTTACTCGGACGGGCCAGATAACACCTGTGTAGAGGATGAACCTTGTCTATTGGGAACAAGAGGAGGATTTCCAAGCCGTCCGTAACCACACAACTCACCACGGACAATAACCAACCAACAACACGACCCATGCACCCAGCCATCATTATTACAAAATTTTAGCCTGCACGACATAGTCACAACTCCATCTCACCACAGGAGACTGCACGAGACAAACAGCACCTTCTCTCTCCACTGCAAACTGCATGTACTGGAGTCTGGAGTCGAGTGGATGGAATAATAACATTGATAAAAATAAGATACACTTTTTCCTGCATGTGGTTCTCGTCTACACACTGTAATATTATATTTTAGTAACGTTTTCTAAATTAGGCTAACGTTACACATAGATTTAAAAAAAAAACTGTCTGTATGCTATTTACATTTAAACAAATAATGCATATTGGTTATGTAAAGAATAGAAATTTCGAAATGACAGTATACATATCAGGCCAAAAATACAATACAAAATGGTATTTCCTTTTAAATTTGACTATTGTTATCATTCTAGGGTCTTGATGAAAAAGTTATACCGTACTGTCGTTATAGTCAGCTGTACCTTAATTATTATATGATAAATAAAATAGTTGTTTCTACACTACGATTATTAGTTACTTCTAGTGTACAATATCCTTTCTCTCCTATTCTTTCAAAGCTAACTATATAGCTGGCGGCGGCTACTGCTAGACTACAGTTTAACTCTTAAAGAGGGTGCGGGAGTAGGGACAGGCTAGGGGGGTGCCGGAATGGGGGGGTAGAAAACCTGTGCCCTATTCCCGCATCCCCCTAACCCTCCCAAAGCCTGTCCCCCTACTCCCGCACTCCCAAAAACCCCCAAGCCTGTCCCCCTATTCCCGCACCCCCTTAACTGATTGTAACATAGCAGGGAAACAAATAATAATCAAACCAACCACCCATGTTACTTAACTCGTTGGCTTCCTGGTAAACAAATCGGGCGGTGCGCTGAAATTGGGATAAAAATACCCGTTTTCTGTGGCGTTTGTGTACTTTCAATATTATCGTTTTTGTTCAATTAACTCAAATAATCATCAAAACAATTACATACACGCTTGTTCATAAGACTTTTTTCTATCAGGAAATACTAGTAAAAAGCAACTATATTATTTGGGTATTACTAAAATAAGTACTGATATTATGGTCTCGCCTGGAAATACTAGGAAAAAAAAACGTTACCCTTTTTTCAAACTAATATAATCTAAGAATTATCTTTGATATTACACAAAAAAGTATTTCACAAGGTAAATAAATCATTCTGTAATCCTCAAATAAAAGCCTAATCATTTACAACTTCCAGAAATTATGTTTTGAGGTAATTTGTTCATTGATGTATAGCCTATCTATCTCAGGAGTCGACTCTGGAATCGATTCTGTCGACTCCAAGGAATACAACTTCAAGGAATCGATATATATATATATATTATTTAAAAAAAAAAAAAAAAACTAATTATTAAAAAACGACGGCGTCGGCGGCGGTGGCGGCGGCGGGGCGGCGGCGGCAGGGCGTCGGCGGCGGCGGCGGGGCGGCGGCGGCGGCGGGGCGGCGGAGGCGACGACGACGACGACGACGAAAAAAATAATGAATCAAATAAAAAAATAAAAAATAAAAAAGAATAATAATTAAAAAAAAAAAGTTCACTATTACAAAAAAAAAAGAGTTAATTATTACAACAACAAAAAAAGTTAATTATTAAAAAAAAAATAATAATAAAAAAATATATATATATTAAAAAAATCTAATTATTAAAAAACGACGGCGGCGGGGCGGCGGCGAAGGCGGTGGTGGGTCAATGGGGGGTAGGGAGGACAGCCGACCAATAGAAAACTGGCTTCACTTCTGTGACGTCATGCCGCCTCCTCTTAGATTATACCTCCATGTGATACACCCATCATATCACAACCACCACCATCCCTAATATAGGCTACCATGTGCACAATCCCCAATATAATATTATATTGTACCATCACCCCTACTACCACTATCACCAGGACTACCACCATACCCACTATAACCATCATCACCATCCAAACTACCATCACCATTACCATATTTTATTTTATTTTTTCCACTGAATAATCACACTCGCATAACTGTCCTATATAAAATAATAATAGACTTCAGTTATATACATATGTAAGTACCGGTACATCGGTTTGTACTTATTATAAAGACATAACAATAGAAGGAATAAATGAGTGGTATTCATTATTTAAACGAGTATAATATAATAAGCCATGGGTGGTAAAAAAAATATCACTCCTGCGTGAAAAGGTAAACAAAGACTGCCAGTAGCGGCTCATCCCGCCAAGTTCCGGCTCATCAACTTTCAACCAATGATTGCATTTATTCTGGATGGGTTGGATATGTTTAAACAGGAGGTAATTAAAGCCTGACAACCCTTAAAGACGTGTTAGCACTGTCGAGTGAATTAACACAGAACTAATGACATTATAGCTGGGAATAACAGACCATATCAAATTGAGCCCGAATCGGGCTCGACTAAGCCAACCGCGAAAGACCCGATCGGGCTCGAGGAAGCCCGATAAAATACATAATAGCGGTTAAAATACATAATAGTCTAGTATTTACTCACTTCAAGCCCGAATTCTGAAATGTGTCGACACCATCCTTGTCCTACCAATATCCAACGTGTCACTATACTTCAGTGTCACTGTGTATGAGTTAAATTACATTGTATTATCACAACTCTCAACCATAACTCAAATTTTCAGTTTCTCCACACATCATGACACATGGCTGCCAACGTTCGAATCTGTTGAAAATATACATATAAACAAAACTCTGATACATGATTATAATGTATTTAATATATTTCTAATTTAACTTAGCTCGAAGATTAGTAGCATCTATAGTACAAATACAGTATTCATTATCTAGATAAACAAAATAAATCGAGAACGAAATAAATTTAGAGTATCCATCAACTTCTCTAGGCTCATGATGCCAAAATAACTAAAAACTTGAATAAAAAGTACAAATATATTAAACCACAGTCCATGATGTGTTTATTATTATTATCATTATTATTATTATTATTATTTTAGTGGTGTCGTCTAGTGATGGGATTTACGGCTCCCATGAGTGAGCCGGCTCTTATGGCTCTTTTCAGATTAGAGAGCCGGCTCTTAAATGGCTCTTTCGGCTCCCAAACGACTCTCTACATAGAAATGCAGTGATTATAAAATATGGCGATTATTACAGTGTAGGCCTATACTAATAGGCTATATCACATTTCATGAGTAAAGGCTAATTACCTAATGTACAGAGCTCATTATATTCTTGTTCAAAAACTGAAACTCAAACAAGAAACTAAGTTTTTATTTATGAAGTAAAATAGAAAAGAAAATGGACAGTAGCTTCTCATCCCAAAGGGAAACTGAAGTGTTTTTATTTTTAGCAATGAATGTTCTACCCATTAGAATACATAAAAAACAATGGAATAAAATATGAGTCCTCACTGTGTAGGAAAAATAGCCTGATACACGTACATTTATTTCAAATTTGCAAAATTCACAGAGAGCCAAAAGAGCCATTTGGCTCTTAAGCGAGAGCCGGCTCTTATCGTTCACTGCAAAGAGCCGGCTCTTTGAACCGGATCGTTCACGAACGACCCATCACTAGTGTCGTCTGCTATGTATACAAAACGTCAACAACAACAACAACAACCTTATAACTTGACTCTCTTTCAGTGCAGTTTTTCCACTATTTACTTTTATTTACGTGTTATTTATGCCTGTTATGTGTGTGTGTGGACTTTAATAGACACTGGAGGAAACATATAACCCCATAAAACACCCAATAAAGAGGATAATCAAGTGAAAATAAGATAAAATGATACCCGAAGTGGATATATTCGTCGGGAACTACACCATTATAGATCAAGAGGTGTTTGAGTTATGGATACAGGGTTATGCAGGTGTGTATGTGTGTATGTATGTATGTTATTCAGGTGTGTGTTGTGTTATGGGTATAGGGTTTCAGGTGTGTATGTATGTGTGTGTTGTCCAAGTATTCAGTTTAATGCCTTAAATAATTTCTTCGTCTATTTGTGTCGTTGGTGTAAGTTAGGATTTGGTATATCTGCATAAAAGGTCCACGTGGCCAACATTTACAATTTGTGTATATTTCACAATGGGACAATGTAATATGTTCATGTATAATGAATTTAAAAAGAGGTTGCACTTATTGTTGGTAACTTATAATAGCATATCGAAAATTTCAGCTCTCCAGAGCCTAAATTCAGTGTTTTCCTGCCATTGTAAACATTGGACAGTCCCGGTAGTCTGCCCAGGTTAGGTCCCGATAGTCTACCCAGGTTAGGTCCCGGTAGTCTGCCTTGGTCCTGGTTAGGTTAGGTTAGGTCAAATAAGGGTAAAAAAAGTTATCTCCTCTAAATTTTATGGGCAACAATCAATAGAACAAGTAAAAATATGCATGAAAATGTGGGAAAAATCCAGGTGGACCTCTTATGCAGAATTATTAACTACTTATCCACCTTTTTAATCAGTTGGGGAGACTGTGTCAGTGTTGCAGCAGAGAGGAGAGTTGGAAGCATGGGGTGCCTCACTGGAGCTGGTCACGTCAGACACCGCCGACCACTACCGCACCTTCGGCATGCTGGAGAAGTTGCTAGTGACGCCCCCCAAGCTGGCTGAGGAGTGGACCTTCCAGCTGGAGCCCGCACTGCAGAAGATGGTCATACAGAAGTAAGTTGGGAGGATGAAGATGCCAGATATATGGTAATGTATACTTTGGTGGCCATAATGTAGTGAGTTATGGGAGTGAAAATACTAATTACATAGAGTTACATAAATATACAGACCACAATAGATATGGTACATTGTAGGCCTTCAATACAGTACATACCGGTAATATTATATACTTGATGTTTTATTTAACACAGACCTATTTAAAGATCAGTTCACAGATAATTAATAGACTTTGTTGATATCCAGATATGATGTACTTTTAAAATATGATAATGGGATATTAATATTAAATCCTTTTGCAGGTACTATGAATTTGATGACATAGTGATTCGAGAGATAATTGGCAAGAAGTTGTCTGGAAGAACAAGAAAGGACCTGGATGATGTTGCTGAGAAAACTGGTGTTCTATTGAGATCTTGCAGGTGAACTAGAACACAGTAACATATTATACTGTATGATGAATTGTACACACTACAATTCAGGCTAAATAGTTTCTCCTTATCTTAAGTCAAGTTATTGATTATAATATTTTAGCATTAGTACTTAAGACCATATAGCTGATTATAATCCTGCTTCTCCTACTCCAGGCGGCAGTTTGACAATGTGAAGCGAATTTTCAAGCAGGTGGATGAGATGACAGGCTCTGTGGTGACCAACATCCAGGCCTCCTTCCTTCTACCCACACATCTTGCTAAGTAAATGTTTAGTTCCTATTTCTCTGTACTATTCCATGGTCCAGCTTTTACATGCACAGTAGTTTATTAAGTGGCATAACAAGATGTAGGGTATGAGAACCTAATATGAACTCCCAAAACTGGTTTACATTATTATTATACTATTTAAATATACCTGTACTTCATATTGGACGATAATGACAATAAGATTTCCTCCAGGAAGTACGCTGCCATCGTCTTCATCATCAACAACCGCTTCGAGACCAGCAAACGCAAACTCAACTACCTGACGTGTGAAGACTTTTGTGTGTGTGCGTCCCAGATGATGACTTCGTGGACCACCGCTGCCACCACAGCACCTCCTGGCCCACCTGACACTAACCATGATGATACTGACCTTGACCGAGACTTCCTCATTGAGCTTCGTGACTTCAAGCTTCTCCTTGACCGGGAGAAGGAACATCGCAAGTAAGCCACAGTTGTAATTGATTTAATTTCTAATGCCGTATTGTACAATAAATTGTATGAAGGAGTTATATCTTTGGCCATTTTGTATAGTTCTCTAGTATGTACAGTAACAATGGATAACTGTATAATCAGAAGACCATCTGTTGTAATGTACTCCTTAAGTCTTACACCATTTTATATACACCTTTACCACACCAACCAACCACGCTTGTTTTCACTTCACTACCATCAGTGTCACTTTGAGTCACCTACGAGGCAAGATCCCCGACCGGATGTGCTCAGAGGTGGAAAGCAACTTCAAAACCTACTCCCGTGGCATCATCAACATTGGCTGCTCCCTCAACAACTCCCGTGACCTCAGAGACTTCTTCATCGATGCGGTGGAGAAAGTGGTGGACCCGTGCCGGCAGGCACGCTGGAAATCTGCCGAGCTCCAGATCTTCCTGCAGGTGTATGCTGATGCAGGGAGTGCGCTGGACATCATGACAAAGTAAGTGACGGTGGTAGTTGGGATTTGATTTACTCACTTTTTTTTTCAGTTGATGTTCTGAGTACAGAAATGTGATATGCTTCGTATAATAATTTTGCTTTTAATGGTTTTATTTGTGAAAGTGGATTTCATTTTCAGGCTTTTTTGAGGCCACAGTATTTATTGTTTACCATTTTAAATTAATTACATGTAATTTAGCTTTTCCTAGCCTTTTTTTCTGAATGCTAGGGTTTTATTTACAGTATTAAACTTTGCTCTTCTTTGTTAAGTGTTTGCAATATTTTGCTCATTTAGTTGCAGGCACTCTTTACAGTTTTCTTTTACATGAGCAATGGAAGTTAAGTGGTTGACTGTGTTAGGATGTACAATAGGAGGAAAAGGGCAAATCTCTGGGAAATCATATATGAAATTTTCCACAGACTTAAATATTCTGTGATGGCGTGACCCATTTCTAATTGTTTGGAAGTTACTGTCATTTAAATGTAGATGCACATGAATTTCCTCCATGTCACCGACCATCTACATATAAATAATTGTAACTTGGACACACAATCAAAGAACATTATATTTACTCTCAGGGCATCTGCATGTTTTTTTTTTTTTTTTTCCAACTTAAATTTCATACATAGTCTTTTCTTCATGGGGCACCTATTAATTACCTAGATTGCACTGTATATAAATAATTTCTTACAGGTATTTTTTGGCTGGTGGTGCCTATTCCTTTGGCTTTGTTTATATTTTTGGTATTATTATTGTTATACCTTTCTTTCACGTAAAAGTTATCAAACACTTGAATTTGGCCATCTTTTTTATCGCTTCATTGTGTTGCTCTATCACGCTTTTGTTGCTTGTTGTTCTATTTTTTGCCTTGTCTCAGAACCATGCAAAAACTATATAATATTCTAATTGTTCTTTCCTCACAGTCTTGGATAATGGTATGTTGTACAGCAAACCTTCAAAATAATTATATTTCATGTGTTGTTTTCATTTTGGAGACTGTGAGTGCCAGTGACACCTTCTTAGGCATTTTAGGCCAGTGCCAATTATAATGTCAATGAAGGTACAGTACAGTAGTTAAAAGTAGGCCGGATATTACTGGTTGGCTAATTACAAACTACAGTACTGTACTATTTTCTACAAACTGTGCTGGGAAACATTCGTACTCAAGTTAAATAATCTGTTTTGTAGCACTGTTTGCCAGAATTTGTGGCCTCTAAGTATCCATAAGCCTCATATCCTCTTAAGTGTCCGAGATGCTGTAATTTTATTATGGTTGAATTACATTCGAGCATTGTACACAGAATTAACCAGATAATAATAATTTGATATTCTACTGGCACTCAGAGCATTAAAAATTACAACTGCAAATTTCCTCAAGTTAGACATGACAAACAAGTGAAATACAAGTCAAATGGTAATAGATTGTTTCAGCTTAATACGCACCCCTTCCAGCCTGCCATGTCAAGGTGTGGAAGGATTTGATGGCTGTAACTTTCCCTGTGACTAAGAGACCTGTGAGCACTAAGCAGCTGGTAGACATATATAATAATACATATTAGTAAGCACCTAGATGTAAATGGAAAGTAGCACTTCGCGTTCTATTCTTGGGGAAGATATACAGACTCCCGTGTCAAAACAGACATTTCAGCTGGATCACAAGCACCTTAACTCTTCTGCACACATGCCTTTCCCCCACCTACCATAACCCATTACAAGGTAGATTTTCATGGTGTTAATCCTTCCCATTGGAGAATAATAATTATCTAATGGCCCATCTATGACAGATAATAATTATTCACCATCACTGTTACGACTTGCTGCCAATGTCTTCCTTAAATCTCATGTATTATGCCACTGAGAATGCTTTTTCTTACCATCCACAAAGGTGTTATACAAATCATCTTGTGTTCTGAGCTGTTATTGTTCTTGCTATGCTTATGTATTGTGCATACAAAAAATATTCTTACCATATTGCTAGATGTGAACATCAACATAGACTACCGAGATGGGGTTTGTGATTTTTTTATATCCCTTTATTTCTTGTCACACCGTGTAGCACAATATCCTGAGAATATTTGCTGTAAACACTGTATACAGTATGTGCATTTGTTTCCTGTTATTGTAAAAGGTAAGGAGCCTTCATAAACCACTGATAGGTAAGAGTTGGACAGAGTATTTACTCAATGATTGACTTCTGTTACACAACCAATTGATAAAGAATATTAACTTTTTATTCTCTCAGCCCAAAGGGTCATTTCCTAAATTGAACAAGAGTACATAATGTCCAGTGCTAACTGGGCCAAATTATACAAATGGCATAAAGTGCTTGGGATAGGGCTTAATGAATTTTGAAGTGAGCAGGAACCATTTGTGTGTTTCTTTGTCATCCGTAAATAATTCCTTACTCTAATGCTTTTAACTTAACCAAGATAAAGTAGGTAACAAGTTTTAAGCAAGCCTTGAGAAGCTGGCCTGTGTTTTTGTATGTTGACTTTACTTTTGCTGTGGCTATATGTTAACATCAACCAACACCTTTCAGTCCATTGACACTACAGGAAGTGTGAATTGTACCTGTTGATGCCTTTTCTTCTCGACCATGAGGGAGCAAAAAATACGTAATTTACAAATTTCAAGTACAGTAACTTTATATGATATTTTGATTTTATATTCTGTATATTGATGCCTCACAGCATTGATACATCCATATGCTTAATGCAAAAAAGTGAAGAAGTGATGAGGTAGTTGGTGTGTTTTTCCTAGGCTAATAAAAGCACATGTGTACACTTCTAATATTCTTAGTTAATGGTACAGTACAGTCAACAGGCTGAGTACTGTACAGTATTACGTACTTGTAATTAGACCACTCTATATTCTGTTGACTGTACTTTGCCATTTTGTAGAGTGCTTCAGTGTGTATTTTATGACACATTTTCCATTTACTGTACTGTACTTATACAATAGCATAATTCTGTCACATTTGTGTAGTTTTTATGTCATCAATATTGCTATAGCTTCTACTTCTCTATGTTTGACCAATAAGTTAGTCAATGTTTTGCTGATACTGCTTTACTTGTTGTTGTTTGTCATTAGTACAGGAAACATGTACAGTACCTTTGACTATTATAAAATATGGTATAATAATTGCATTGATTTTAAACTTGTAACAATTCAGCTACCAAAGTACTGTACAATTATTTGCTGCTTATATTTTGTGATATTTTTGAACTATAATCACCTGCAATATCTGAATTATTTTAATCTTCTCGTGCCCAGTTCACTCATGTGTGCATTTTACATACGATAACCCACATTTTTCAAGTTACTTAGGTTTGAACATATCATACCACACTGACCATTTCATGACACTTAACTGATACAACTATCCATCGGACATTTCAGTACAGCTTAAACAACATGAAGAGCCAAAGAATTAAAACACAAACACAAAAATACACCTGCATTCCAAAAAATGCACATAGGAGGCAGGCATGCACGAGAAGGTTATAATGCATGCTTCTGTTTGCTATTGCTGCTGTTATTTTGTCTCATTGATCACTCACAGAACTTCTTATCCTCCTCTTCATCTCCCATCATCAGAAAGCCTAGAGGAAAAAGGTGAGGCTCTCGGATGTGTGTTCGTTTGTTTGTAAGACTACAAGTGTGAATGAAGGAAAGAGAGTATTAATTAGTAAGCTTTATGGTCAAACAAGAGGCCAAGGTATATTGTAGGTTGTGTTGTTGTGAGCATGAGTGTACACTGTATACAGAGTAGTGCACGCAAGGGAGAGAATCGTTCTGAGGTCCTAGTGTGAGCCTACATGTAGATCTTCTTCATATTATAACAAGAACTTTAGGAAAGTTTGCTTTGTTATTATTGATATGATCACGGTAACTAGGACTTGGTTGCCTCAGGGAGAACCTTTATACACTGTAATAATGTTGCTACAACTGTGTGCAAAAATGAGAAATTCATAAGCATGATTATAATGAGGTATTACTGAAATTCTTGCCAAAGTTGCAATGAAGCAAGATTTCATAAAGCAGAAGCAGCAAGGAACTAACCAATTTTACTGAATGAAAGGATGCTTCTTTGCTAGGCTTTCTATAGTAGTTATAAATTTTAATTCCTAAATGTTGGCAAAAAATCGGAACAATTTTGGGAGCTTTCTTTGTTGTGAATTGTGCATGTGGGTACGTATCTTTTGTGATCAATGCAAGTCAGTGAATAACTGCAAAGCATAGATGTGGAAATTGGAGAACATCTTAATGTTCTACAGAAATTGTACATGTGTATGTCTGTTTGTCTTTCTTGTAGACACTCGGGTTATATTGATGCACATGTAAAATCTATCACAATTTGTGTTTCAGTGATGGAGGCCTCTTGGTCTTCACAGTTGCTTAGATGTACGTATTCCAAATGTCTGAGTAACATAGGACAAACCTGTGAATGTTGTGTGTGATTTGGAGTCAGGCGGATATGGAAATAGTGAATGATATTCATTTCATTGGAAGTTTATAATCTATGTGGGAAGTACTTCTACATTTATATGACTGACATTCATTTACTGCAATAATTTTTTACATAAAATGTTTAGTGCAAGTGTTCTATGTAAAGGCTGTTTTTGAGTACAGTACTACGTTCAGCCATATGACAAGATTATTATGCTGATAATGAATCTGTATGGTATGCATAGAATTATGAGAAGCCTTCTGTAGAGACTGATTATTTTTTCTGGTGTGCCACTGTGTAAGGTGGGTATGAATCCTAGTAGGGAGCACAGGGCCAATTTTGCAGCCATGTAGTCAGTGTGTAAACTCTAGAGTAAAAGAAACAAGATTGTTGTATCTTGTGACTAAATCTTGCTAGGATATTCAAGGCTGACCTCTGCAACGATAGGATAAAGTTACTGAGCTGGATGATAATATATTATTTATTGATTAAGGTGCCGCAACAGCAACTGTGTGATAACTGGAGTAGGTGTGAATACTAACAAGGATGATAGTTCTACAGATCGATAATATATGTACGAAAATGAAGTTTATATTGTATACTGTGAAATTGGCCCCAAGATTCCATTGCATGTGATATGATCCAAGTAATTGCTAAGGAATACCTAATTAAGGGATAAGGTGTTGTCAACAAATTTTTGGCTACTGATTCCTCCAAGCCGTGCCAGGATACAGACCACCTCAATATTGGATCCAGTGGTCTGTTGTTGTGCCTCAGTTTGGATACATTAGAAGCCTCAATTTGCTGACATACTGGTAATTATCCCTTTAGGTTCTAAAGTCCTTTTGTTTAACTAAAAGCTGATGCATGCGGGATGACGGTTACATTTTGTGCTTCAGTTCCCTTGTAGAAATAATGGAAAATTATTATATAAAATTATTTTAATTCAGAATAAATACCATTCAACTGAAATACAGAAAACTTGAGACTTGCTTAAATTACAAACCCGATTACAACAAATTTTGGCAGTTTTAGATGTGTTTCTCATCATTTGTCATAGTTATATTGTAAGGACCATCTTGTTTTCCTTCTATGCTATACATTGTGAAAATTAAAGTAAATACAGTATGAAGCACCCAAGGTATGAATCATTAAAGCACAAATTGAGGCAAACATCATCAGATTGGCACCAATTGAGCATGAGAGTACCGATTATCCTTTACCTCAAGTTGTCCTTACCATGCAGCATGCCTTAATTTCCACTTGCCTGACTGTTATCTCCTTCCTTCCCTCCCATGCTCGAACATTATTCCTCCCTCCCCCACCACCACCACCACTTTGACTCGCATCTTGACCCTCCACCTAATAACACAAACTCTTGCTCACCTGACCCGTACCTTGAGCTTTCATTCCTTGACTATAGACTTGACTTACACCTCAATTTTCCTTGTACAACCCACCTGACTCACACTATGATCCTTTCCTCCTGTCTGACCTCACCCCTCCTCACACACAAACCTGTCATGGCTCACATGGGACTTTCACTCATTACTTAGTCCTTCCCACACACAAACTTCCATGCTGAGAGTTACATCGTACCACACCTTATCTAAACTTGCACTTGACCGCCTCAACCCTCTCTATAACGGTACAGTATACGAACTTGCACTCACTCCATCTTAACCCTTATATAATATTGTGTGGAACTTGCTTTCACCCATTTGACTCATACCACCACAACACCCTCCGGCAGCGACCACAACCTGCGAGGGACGTGGGAACGGTACATGAACACGATGCGGGTGTGTATAACCCAGTTGTACCACTCATGACGTCACGCCCCGCCACTCCGCCTCACCCGCACTGCCACTGTACAAGAGAAGGTCCCACCGCCTGAATGACCCAAGCTTTATAAAGGTAGGTCTTAAGAGTTTTTAAAATATCCAAACGATTCTCTTCCTTTTCACGTTGATTGTAGTAGGAGTTGAATGAATTTTCTATTTTGGATGAATCAAGTCTGTTTTGAACATTTGAAACTATTGTCAGAAAAAAATGTTTTACAGAATACAGTATTTGTAAACTGTAAATTAAAATTTGTCCCTTCTCTTTCATTTTGTTCCTTAAAGAAAATAAGAACACAGTGTATCATCTATTTACACACCATGAAAAATTGTCAAATATATGAAGCAATGGCCTAACACTGTTAATTCTCTGGCTGAGGTCATGTTTGCATGGCATTGATCAAATCCCTGCTACTTCATAGTTTCTTTATTTATATACTGGAAACTATTTAGATATTTTTTGATGGGCCTGCTTAATTCATACTGCCCATGTTAAAGAGGCAGCACACACTACAATCAGTTATCATCCTCATATAAAATACTTTGGATCATTATTCAAAATTTACATACCTATAATAGATGATTCCCACTAACTAAAACACTGAACACCATACATATTGTATGCATATTAAAAGCCTGAAAGTTAAGATTTAATAGTAATATTAACTTCTTTACAAAAAAGTTCAGTATTCTGAAGGTGGCTGCTTTGGGGCTTCAACAAGCATGGTCATTCAATTTTGCAAGGTGAGTTGCAAGGCATATAAACTCTTTGACACAATAGTGATAGGTGCTTTTTTTTTTAGCACTACACAAAGCATTTTGTATCAAGGTGTATGAAAAAGTTATTCTAGTAAATTTTTGTAGGGATGCAATTGCTTATAATAAGCAACTTTTGAAGTACAGTAATCTTTACTGATGTTTTGCATTTTTTTTTAGACGAAGTGAATTTCATTATGTGCTCCTTCAATTATGTTATTTTATGTAGAGTATCAATTTTAGATTAGAAGGTTTGAAAAGCTTAATTCCATCTTTATGTTACAGTGCCAAGGAGGTACAGTCTCTACATTGCCAGGAAATGTTCAGTCACAACAAGTAAGTGTCCAGTATCTCTGAAGGGAGGCATTGGTCATAGAACCACTCCTCCTCCAAGTTAAATACATTGTAGTGATTGGGTTTAAAAATAATTTCCCAATTATTTTCTGTATTACAGGAACATACACATTCTCTTTATGTTCCAGTGATGACTAAGTATAGCTACTGTATACCCACTTTGGAGAATTCACATCATCAATAACTTAGTTTTCTTCTGTATATTGTGGGTTTTACTACCTACTGAATTTATGTCATTGTGAATAATGCTAGGGAATATATGTATACTATATAGTATATATATTCGGTAATAATTGCCAAAAAGTTTCTTTTGAAATTATCACATTCTTCCTGGTGCTGCCTATATACAGTATAGCACTGTAAAAGAATAAAGTTCAGTGTAACTCTCCCTGAATAAATACTACTACTTTACCCCTCAGATCACCGACAGTCAAGCCTGGAATAGTAGAAGCATTGGATTAGTGCAACTAGCAAGAAGTGTCTAACCTCCTATGGCAGTGGCCTCTCTTACATTATTTCAAAGAGTTTTATAGATACAATAGAATAACCTAGGAGAAAATATATATAACCCCTACAGGTCTGAACAGCTTTTTAAAGGCCTATAACAACTGTATTACGAAAGGCCCTATAAAGAGCATAAGCTTAATGAAATTGGATTAAGTATATAACTATTGAAGAGTAGGCCAGAAAATAGAATTCAATACAGTAATTTCAAAAGATTACTGTACTGGTAACACCTGCAAAATTATTCTCACAACTTTTGAGTTAAAAAATTCAATATTTTGGACGATTTAACAGTGGCAGAGACCTGTACCAACCCCACTGATACAGTGGGACTCTAATTGCTCATATCCACATCTGTAGTCAACTCCTCCACTGTATATGTTGGAAATAATAATGGCATCAATAATTGGGATACTGTACAGTAGACTTTAAATTCTGTACAGTTGTATTTTCAAGAAGCAAAACTGCATATAAACTATACCAAGCTTCTTATGTTCCAAAGAAGCAACAAATAAGTTACAAATGTAAATAGGTTGGTTACAAAGAAAGTTAAATATTTATTGTTATTTGTATTATAAAATGTAAATATAATAACATTAATAATAAGTATTTATGTCTGCTGTTTTCTAGTTTAAGTTGCAATATAATTATAATTACATTCAAAAACAAGTTTTTAGAATTTTGGGTTATATGGCAATACGTACATTATTTAGCAATTTTCTTAGATATCCATATCACTCTTTATTCTTGGTTTACTGAAGTTTTCTTAATTGTAACAAAATATTTACCGGTACTCAAGTGAAATTCACGACTTAAGATCTGGTTGCTAATACTCACAGCATATGACACTGACGTACTATAAGATTTGTACAAATGTGTTATTAAATATCTAAGTAAACTTGTTCTGACGTGTGGACTTGTGAATTTTATTTCACCCTTCATTTTTAAGTGTTGTATTTCTCTCTTACATGATTTTAACTACACCATAGTACAGTCCTGTACTTGAAGGATTTTGCACTCCCTTTTGATTCTTGTAATGTTATATACTCGAAAGTTACGTTACCATAAAAGCACAACCTTAATATTAATCAGTACAAAGTACTTTATTAAAGCTCTGTATAGTTCATTATTAGCCTATATTGTTGGTACAGTAGAATATGGCAAATAATACAAGTCCCATTGATGCACTGCTTTACGAATTCATTTTACCACTGCAAGATTTGACGATTGATATACAGGAACAAATCCTAGCTGTTTTCAAGCAATACCTATTTGTGGGTTTCTGCATTCGAAAGGCGGTGCTTCAATTGCAAATCCACTACTTAGATAAACTAATATACTGTAGTGGTGATGATAAAGTATGATGTCTACTGCACCTACCCTGTTTACTGATTTTCTGGTCAAATTATCACAAATCACACAGGAAGGTGTATCACTGTCCTTTATATATGCTGAATATTGATACAAACTACAGTACTTGAATTATGAGGCGGGTATAATGCCAACTCTACTGTACCACAACTGTCATCTTATATAGTTGACAGGACACCGCCACCTCAGCTAGATAATACCTGGAACCACAGCCAGGGGTAGAGGTATTTATTCTTCCCCAACTCAAGCACACTGGAGCTCATATGAAAGTGATAATATACTGTCTTCAACAAAACCTCTGTTTCATGTGCCCAACCCTATTGCTGAAAATGAAGAGGACTTAAATCTAAGACAATGCATACAACTGTATTGAGTACTGTATGTGTGAAACTAAATATACGCATACATGTACTGTACCTTTACATCATTCAAGCATACATACATGATCCCATATTATTTAGAGTAACTGAAGGGCAGGATGAACAAAGCCTAAGCTGACCATACATAAAAACCACTCATTTGGGATTTTCAATTAACGAGCCTAAGAATGCTTACCCAAAATCCTGACCTTCTCCCCTGACTGATAATTGTATATATAAAAATAAGTTTCAGTTCTATATACAAATTTTGGCTGCAGATATTCACATTGTATCCCCAAAAAGCTCACTTCACCATCACCCAACTGAGAGAACCAAATGAATAAGACTATATACAAATTTCTAGGTTATATACAAGACTCAGCCTCTACACACCCCTTCCAAACCCACAGTACACTAGTGTGGATGGACTTAATGGTTATAACCCTCCTTAGTGCTGTAGACCATTAAATATAGTCTGATCATATTTAACAGATTCCTTACTGATCAAGCTTTAAAAGATAATTATTCTACACCATGACTTGCAAATCTTACTTAAACACATACAAAAGTATTTATTATATGATACAATTTTTCAATGTTCTACAACAAATTGTGACCAAAATAATTATATACAGTACTGTACTGACATAAAAAAACTACAGTACAGTACTACCATCCCCTTAAGTACAGTAACTGTATTCTAAATGTACACGTACACACACTTGTGTGATAAGATACAACTCTGATATACATTTCCTGTATACAAAATAGCTACAGTATATTATACAGTACCTACTTACCTGAGGCACCTCCCTGACCGGTACCTATTTCCACACTGGAGGATATATAGGAATTTCTTTTAAACTTGGATCAACGGTGAGTGTCAGTAGTTAAAGTAAAGGCTGGCTGTGATTGGGTAAAGGGTGAATAACAGCACCACTAACAAGTATGTGAGGTGAGAGGCACTACTTATGAGGGAGAGCTGTGATGAGAAGAACTAAGGAAGTGAAGGGCACTGGTGATAGAGGAGAGTCATGATACAGAAGGCTAAGTAGGTGAGAAGTACAAGACATGGAGGAGAGCCATGTCAAGGAGGGACACTAATGAATGAGGGCAGCTGCAACAAGGATGACTACAAATGTGAGGGTTGGGCCATGAGACACTCCTGATGCTATTTCAGTCACTGTGGCTGGCTGCCCAAAATCAGCGGGGACCTGTGAAAAGAACAGAAAAGGTAAGGTACAAATATCCACAAAAAATGAAAAGTAAATTACAAACTTGAAACTGAAGTCTAATGAGAGAAATGAATCAGTATGTAAGTGAAGATGTGAACAAACCTGGAATTGTCTTAGCTGTATAATCTGCTTCTCACACTCCTTAGGATCACACTCGTCCAGGTCACAAATGTCACACAGGGTGGCTGGCAGCGGCCGGTAGAACTGTCTTGCCTGCCGAGCTAAAACAGAATAATTTGCTATAAGTATTTATATTTAGGACCTGAGTATCAGTAAAGAGTGCAAACATAGCTACTCTCAATTTGCATTAATTTACATTTCTGAGAGATTAAGATACCGTCAACAACTTGGAGACTAACATTTCCTCCAAACAGTATCAGAAAACATACCACTGATTGAATATGTAGCTTTTCATTTTGGGAACAATAATATATCCTAACATTATCTGCTTACAAGTGTTATAAAAAAAATTTGTTTGCAACTGCCAAAAGATAAACTACTTACAGTTGTCATAATAATCATAGACCCTGACAACGGAAGGCTTCTGGAAGGCGACCTTGTTGACCCTGTAGGCTGCCACCGTCGGACAAACCTCGGCTTCAGACAGGTAGTCGAAGTATACAAGCACACCTGAACTGTCAGGCTTCTTTTCCACCAGCTTTACTCCACTGTAGTCATACAAACCTGCCAGTCACAGTGACTCTAATATTACTGATGTTCTCAAAGATTTGATTTAAAAACAAAAATGTATTGCTGTGGAATATAATACAAAGAGTATAGTAGGCAATGCCTTCCAGTATGACCAAATGGCAAAGTTCACTTACCAGGTATGAGGTCATTGTCTATAATGTAACCTGAGGGAAGAGCCACATCCATCACTGCCATGTTGCTCTCATTTCCACCCGTGAAACTGAAAATGTATTGTTCATAGGTTGTATTACAATAGTAATCTGGTCCCCTCCCAATTAATTCTTTTAATGTTACAAACAAATAAGTAGAGCTGTTTTTCACAACTATTGCCTTTAAAGATGATACCAGCAGGTTGGAGGCTAAAGTTTCTTCCAATCTATTCCACAAAGCCAACTATTTTTACTGGAGTATACTGTAGTCTATTTATGTGACACTGTTTAATGGAATCAGGACCACAGCCTCCATCTTACGAAAAATATCTCATGCCATCAGCTTACCCAGTGCAAGCAGTGAGTCGGAGTCTGTTGGTGTCGGTGGTGATGTCCAGTTGTGGGTCGAGGGAGAAGGCTGGTCTTGGTCCCGTCACCCTTACATTGTAGTGGTATGTCACCTGGACCACTGCCACACCGGACCCACTCGCTGAGATCTCTACCTGCTTTGTGTCTGACGGTAGCTGTACCAATCACAAGAGAGTTTAATTCAAGCATGCAAACTATATCATGCTATAGGTGCCCTCCAATACTGTATTATACTTCAATAGAGCCCTTCAATTTCCCATAATAGGTTACTTCCCATAAGGTCATCAGTATTTCAGTGTTTACCAACACACTACCTCACCTCAATGCGCTGGAGCAACATGGTGTTGCCAGGGTTGACTTGCAGGTTCTTGCCTCGTGCCCCGTAAATCAGCCTCAGGTTCACTTGGGTGTTTACAGCTGAAAGTTTCTCAGCTAGTCCTGCCAGCCCCTTCATTGCTACCACTGTGTCCTACAAGGAGAGGAAATGTATCTGTTTTGTATAACATACAATATACCTTAATACTGTATCTTCTTACAATATTTAGTATTTAACATTGTAAAGATTGTACTGAATATTATACCACACAGCTGTTCAATGGGAAAATAAAATAAAATCCACACATACATACTGTACTGTACACACACCACAATATCAACATGCTATAAAATTCACTAAGTTCGGTACCTGAGTGCTCTGGAAGCCTCCATACTGGTTACGCTGCCTGATTAACCAACGCATGATGGGAATGGAATCACTGGTGAGGCCGCGGTTGACATAGGTCAGGAGGCAGTACCCAGTACCCTCAACATCCAGTGGCCGCCAATCAACTGTTGTCTCAACCGTCTTGTCTACTGGTTCTGACTCCCACCATTTCTCATTTTCTGTGAAGCATTGCATGATTTTGAGTTGACTGGGATGGTAATGATTCTTTCAAAATATTCCATCCATAACACTGACCATCTCATTTTAGAAGGTCTATTCAGTGGCTGAGCTTGGAGTAATCAGCAGCATCTGACAGTTCCAAATTCTGTTAATAATAGAGAAAACCCTTTACAAACCAATACCACATGGACTTACCTTGAACCTTGGCCATGCCCTCCATCTTGAAGAATGCCGCGTCCTTGAGTGGGTGTCCGGCCATATGTAGTGCGTAACTGGTGATGGCCAGGCTGTAGAAGTCCTCAATCTCCTCCAAACGTGAGGCCAGGAAGTCCACTCCACGGTTGACAGCATTACGTTGTTTGGCTCGGGGTTGATTCTGAGTAGGAGAGGGAACATGTAAATTATCTTCTCATATGGAAATAGCAGACTAGACTAAAGGCAAAGTGGATACATGGGGTGAGATGACATGAATATTGGAGGGAAGAATATATATTTGTGTAACACAGTGAGTGAATAATGAAAATACGGGAGGAAAATCTAACCAAGTATTATCTGCATGGTAATGATGGAATATCACCTGTGTGTTAATGAGTGCCGCAGTGACAAAGGCAGTGAGTGGGACCCCAGCACCTGTTCCTCCCTGCATGGCCTGGTTGTTCACCACTCCAACTTCTGGGAAGCTGCCGTCAACAGCTTGTTTCTCAATCAGCCAATCCACAGCCTCTATTATCACTGAGTTTTCTATTTCAATGTGCCTTCCTGCTTCAGCCAGTGACTGGGCCGTGAAAGCAGTCAGCCTGTTACAATGATACCATAACAGTAAATAACAAAAAATGAACATGAGAAAGTTGCTTAACTTAATTATTCTTATATTATAGACTAGTGTAACACTTAAAATAAAACCTTGCTCCATGTTTCTCTGCAAGTCATATATAATTTTCCTACTTACCAGGTGCTACCAGAGTCGTCTCGGCTGCCAAAAGCACTGAAGGAACCATCTTTGTGGCGGTAGTTTAGCTGTTGTTGATAGCCAGTCTGGAGGTGACGCTTGCCTCGCCCTTGGAGAGCGTCATTCAACTGGTTTTTATTCTGTGAAATTGAGTAGCTGGTCAGTCATTGGAACAAATAAATTTTTACCTTTTCTCTATTACTATCTAGATAACATAGCACTGAATTATTAATTGTACTGTATTACCCAATATTAAAAAGTATTCAATGGATTCAAAATTTGTGGACTTGAAAATCAGAGTGAATGTTAGTATATTTCACTGTACATTTTTTCAATCTATCCTTTTGTTTTTTGTTTTATTTTTTCCCTTGGACTAGGCAGCTAGAGGTGGTTTGTTCAACATATATACAGAAAGTCTTTTGTGGTAAAGTTAAAAAGAAAAGAAAAAGATACATAGGTAGATAGACATGGATAGAAATTGGCCAAAAATGTCTGGTGATAAAAGATGATTATAAGGTCCTGTGGCACTCCTGACCTTGAGGTACTCCATGACAACAATATTGGGCACCAGCTTGGCCATGTTCTGTTCACCACAGCCAGTGGGAAGCTCCAGCAGTTGGTCCAGGTCACTCACCGCAGGACCAAGCACATCACCTGATATAAACACAATATAATTTAAGTAACACACACATATACTGTCATATTAGACTGGGTAATAACAAACAGTGTCTCATATGTCTGAAATTATGCAAAAAAAATTATCAAAAGACATCTCATTTACAAGATCATTATATAGTGGTATGATATAATGTAAAAACTTAAGTGGCTTACCAACAAGGGAGACAGAGATGGCACGTGACCCATTCACAATATTAGGTGGTGTTGTGATGTTGACGGTGGCAGTGTAGGATGACTCAGTGCGTAAGTCCACCAACATGGCCTTGTTTACCGTCAGTCTTGAACCCTCAGGCTGTACACATCAAGCTAATTAATATCTATAACTTAAGATTTTTACAGTATTGTATTTATGAAGACAAATTTATGTCTTTATAAGAAGTCCAATGAGGCATGCTTGCTGATCTAATTCAATTTGTAAGTGATTATTTTATATTCCCGCATAGGCTACATAGTAATTAGCAATCTTGCTCACAAACCCAATGTATAATGAGGGACTCATCTTCATCCATGAGTGCATTACTAGCCAAAAACCCTAATGTATAATACAGTACGGTACAGTATAATGTAGATGTATTGTACATAATACCTCATTCAAATCAAAGCAAGCCAGAGTGAGTGTGGATCACTAACCTTGACAAGGAGTTTCTTTTTGACAATATCAGTAGCACGACCAGTGGTGGCAGTGACAGTGATATCAATACTACCCAGTTCCTGTGGTACAATCATGAAGCTTGTTGGTGTTCCAGAGTCTGCTGCCACAGTTACCTGCCTTGTCTTGCTTCTTGCTGGTGCTGCACGATAGAGAGAGACTAAATAAATACAGTACTTGCTGAATTATGATGGAAAATATATTGCATGGCATTGCAAGAAAACAATAACCAACAATAAATATGTATCAGGCAATTAAAATTTGTTTATATCTTAAATAGTGCACTGTAAATAAAAAGACAATCCATCCATTTTACAGCATTAATAACTAACTCCTCTTTATCCATCAGCAGGTTGTTTTGGAACTGGCATGGCAAATGTTATGTTGTGTAATGTGTTGCATTGATAAAACAAAATACAGTAAAATACTGTACTGTAAATACACTTAATGATTCTTACATCCTTGTTCAATTTGATTTGCAAAGTCAGCAAAGAGGAAGTTTCCAGGGTTGGAAAGGGTGACATTGGCAGTGACTTCCTCATCACCATAGTTGAATATCACCATCTCCACAGCCACAGTCTCCCCTTTCACCACACCCGATGCCGGCAGCTGCATGGAGATGAAGAACGGCCGGAACACTCGCAGCTGGAGGCAGAGTGTAGAGTGTAATGGAGAGGATACAAGATATGTTGTAAAAGATGAGAGAATTTACAGTTATCTTCACATGAACATACCACACTTATATATTTGTGTCCTTGTACAAGAAAGTAATCTGGCACTGCTGCTACATATCATGAGCCATACCATTTATCAGTGCTGGCCAGTGTACATTATAAAAAGAAAGAAAAAAAATATAAATATAGGACAGTATGTTACAAATATTTTCTTGGTGATCATACAAGTAACACATCATGACATGTTCATCTATCTATCTATCCATAATGTAGGTCTGACGCCTCATTCCCCCGGGAATTCCGCCCAAAATGATCTTACTGATTACTGCAGTACAATCAAATGTCACACCTCTTTATAACTGACGTAAATAAGTTGTAGAAGATATAAAATTAATGGACTTTATAAAACAAACAATGGAGGAAGCAGTAGCAGTGTGGATACAGCAACAGACTGAGAATGTCAAGGACCCATGGGCTACTGAGGTCAAGAAAAAAAAATAATAATAATTGTAGCTGACCTTGGAGGGTTGATTGGTGACCCCAAGGCCATACAGGTCATCGATGGCAAAGGCAGAGACAATGTAGGATGTGATGGCATCAGGAGCCTTTTCAAGCACTCGTACCACACCATTGAACCTGGGTGCATGTCAAAGGTGAAAATAGAATTAATACAGCCCCAATACATACACATTGTTATCGTATTGTTTCTTACTAATATTTGGAGATACACTTTACCGTATTTGGCATTTTAGCTTCTTACAAACCTTTATAAGTTCCATTTATATAAAAACACTATTGTACTGTCGAAAACTTTGATAATTCAAATTATGCCAAACTTTTGATAGTCTTATGGATACAACTTTGGGTGCAAAATTAATAGTAATTCCTTTATACAGTTTTTGTCAACATCTCCACTGTGCTTTTACAGTACAAGTACTAATATTATAAAGAAAGTTAAAGGATATAGGTCAAAAAGAGAATACAGTTGAACAATACAATACAATACCTGGGGTGGCACACTTAAAGAAATGAGAGAAATGTCATGAAGATAAGTGAGAATGAGTCATGCAGAAGTAATAGTTTAGTCTGGACACTTTTCATCAAGTCTCATTTATTTTTCAACCGGATCTGGTAGAGTTTTAATGAGAATATATAAAAACATTCGAGAAGCCTCTGCTGATGACATTTTGCTCCTGCTATTCCGTGTTAAGGGATTCTGTTGTGGTCAAATTGGAGGGCTACTAATTCCTTCCAACTATGCCAAGAAATAAATTACCCCCGTATAATTTATTATATACAGTATTAGGGATTTGTTTTAAAGCAAAGCTTGGAGGAATCAGTAGTCCTCCATTTTGTCAATAAGAGACGACCTTCCTTAAAAGTACATATGCTAAACACTGACTCATTAGGATAAATGATATACAGTATTTCTGTGCTTTAAAACAAAGACAAAAAATAACACTTGGTCAAAAGAAGCTCATCCTCAATTGGTGTTTTCCTCTAAATTACAGTACAGTATTATGTAGAACTCACACATAGAATAATTAGTTTCATATCTATTATGTTCTGCTTTTTTATACTTTGCCTATTTCTATGTGTATAATTTTCTTGGAATCTGGGCCTGTGTTCATCCTCTTGAACTTATCAATTACAATACAATGTTCAGTAATCTTAGCAAGGATCAAAATACAAAGGAACAAATATGCATGCCTTCAGGTGTGCTGTGCCTCCAGTTCAAGTTTGAATCCTGCAAGTTTCTTCTTTTGTATCAAGGCATTAATCCTATCTATAGTATTAATCTTATGAGATGGTAATGCGAGTAGATGATTGTACAAATTGGATAAATGCCCCATGGATGTTACACAAGACGGGCTATATATTTGTGAATTATGAAAATAGCCTGACTCGATCTAACTAGGGTATGATTAGAGTTTTCTTCAAATGGACGTTAGGAAAGTGGTGGTATGGAGGATGTGTATTTGTTGTGGGAGCTTGGGATATGTGTTGTTATGGGAGTTGGGGACACGGATTCCAGTTGCAGCTGGAGTAAAGCATTAGTTCCGGATGCAGCATCAAAACCTGTTCCCTGACTGAGGATGATACACAGCAGACACGCACTTTGTACTGGTGTCCCGGAACAGCCAGGTGGAGGGGACATGCTGATTGAGGTAGAGCCGGGGCCGGGAATCAGGGGGTGGGGGCAGGTAGGAGAAGGCGTAGGGTCCAGCAAGGGGTGGACGAGTCGGGGCATTGTACTCGAGTCCAGGGCCTAGATCTGGGCGCAAGGTGGAGGCATCCGGAGGGGCAAACTCACGGCCAAATGAGCCATTGACGGCGTACGGGCGACGATGGGGGTCCCATGCAGAACCATCGATTGGGCCTTCACCAGGAGGAAGCCAACCAGCCACTGTTGGGGGCAGCCAGACTTCTTACATTCTCTTCACTCACATCTCACTTCCAATCAGCATCATTATGTAATTCTTTTTTACCAATTAAAAAAAAAAAAAAACAGCAGTAGCAGCAGCAGCACAAGCACCTGAGTAACTAAGCCCATTATTCAGGCAGTAATATATCATATTGCATTAATGTTGCAATGTATATAAGCAACAGAAGCAGTTCAGTTTCTTGCATCCTGTGTATTAGTGGCATTTTTCTCAGCAGTTAGTAGTATTCCAATGCAGATGTACCGGTTGATGGGTATTCCTTCTCCCAACACCAACAGTTAATCCATAGATGGTGTAGGTTATTCATGGGGAAAAGTTTTATCCACCAACAGGTTATATATGACTGTTAGTACGGCTACTCTGTCAGATTGTCTTGCTTCATGATGGAATGTAGCGTCTGACACAGCAGTTTGTCATTACAGTATTAATAGTCACTTTGTCACAATGTGTCTCAATTGTCATAAACTTCTTCTGGGTGAGCCAGGGAAGTACAGTATGGTCATTCTGTCAGATTGGCATGATTCATAACACAATGTTGAATCCCCCACAACATCAAACACTCATCAATTTGTATCTATTTAAACATTCATTACAGCAAAATTGAAAAATAAAAATGTATTTTGGTTTGATAGTGCACTTTCAACTTGTTCCAAACTTATACTAAATAACTGTTGGTCTGATGTTTGTGGAAAAGAAAATACTTTCCAAAGAGGTTCCCATTATAAATATAGGGTCCTCTTTAATTGGTGATTTAATCTACATTGTCTAATTATATTAAGCTGTAGGATCATCAATGACGAAATTATCCAGACAGCTAATATAAACAATTGTTCAGTTTGCCAGAATATTTAACACTTATTTTTAACAGCTATAAGTCATTTACAAGGTACAAAACAAATTTGAAGAATGGCTGGTGCCTCATATAATAACAAAGTTGTCTCCTTTTGTCATAATCATTCCAAAAATTCACAACGGTAAGAAAGGAGAGACATTTGGCGAATGGAGCCACCTTGTTTTACCACAAGTTTTAATTACAGTAGTCCCACCTTCTTATAGCTCACTAAAATGTCCAGACTACTGTTGTCAATGTGTCCAGGAGAGTCAGATGGGAGGAGGTATAGTGAAGTCAGATGGCAGGTGGTATAGTGAAGTCAGATGGGAGGTAGTAAAGCAAAGGTCAGAAGTAATATAGGGAACCTAGACAGCACAGGTACCATAAGCAAGTCAGAGGTAAGTGGCTTCAGTTGATCAAAGGGTAGGTGGAGAGGCTCAGGCAAGTTTAGGCTCGGGGCATTAAGGGAATGGAAAAGAAAGGGTCTCATGAAACACCATATAGTAATGAATGAAAGGGCAGAGTCATGGTGAACAAAGACAAACCACATACAAAAGGCATGAGAACTAGGGTAAGGCAATACGACATAGACACGGATAATGGAGAGGGACAAAGTGCAGGAAGAGGTAGGGGATAATGGGGGATGGTCTACCCAGAGTCTACGTCGGTGAAGAGCCATGTCTCAGGGAAGCGGGTACGTGGGGCGGGCGACTGAGGCCCTGGTACCAGCGTGGTCCCGGACACCTGCGACTCCATGGCCCGTAGATCACGTGGGTCATCCAGGATGGTCCGGTAGTACACTGGGACGGGGCAGGGCAGGACAGAATGGCAGGGGTAGGGACGGGGGACGGGGGGGTTAGTGCAGCGTTAGTAAGAGGATCCATTGAAGGTTAGCAGAAGCACACATAACATATGAGTTCTATGGTATGGTTTGGTTTGTTTGTTGGTAGTCTGTTGGTAGTACAGTATGGTGGATATGGTAGTGGTTGTAGGTGTCTTGTATATTTGGAATCACAAGAAGAAATAAATTATATTAACAGGCACACTAATGATAATATTATGAGTACAATGCTTTATGATTCCAAAATTCTTGTTAGTCAATGTAATTTGATAGTGTATGTAAGTACGTACTGTAAATGTCACCACAGCACAACTGTTAGCACAGGTTACAAATACTTATTCTTCTCTTCTTAATACACAGAACTTCTGCCACATGTTACTGGTCTCATTAAAAACTGGTTCAATGGCTGGTCTGTAGGGAAATGTAACACCAGTGCATAATCATATCTATCTACATGTTTATATAAAGTAGATGAGCTGGAACAACCCCACTCGGTACCATCACATCAACTTTGTTTTGCCTAGAGACATCAGTCATTGAAAGCACCAATTTTTAATGAAGGGAATGGATTACAAGCACCAAACTACTGCATACAGCCACAAGCAATCAGTAAAAGCAAATTCAGTTAAGTCAAGCAGTACAGTACTTCTTAAATAACACTGCACAACATTCACACATCCAGTACAGCCTCAGCAACAGAAAACTTAGCTACATGTAAAAGGCAGCAAACTCAGTGATCAGACTCCAAACATATCATCCCTAACCCTTCTAAAAGATTCCTAATATTAGACAAGATCATTGAATCAGCAAACAGTATGTATCATGATATAATAAATTTATTTGTAGAAATAAACTATGCCAAAAATGCAATATAATAATCAATGAAACATTATTTGTGAAATGGTCATGTACACAACTCAGAGAAACAGAAAGAGAAGTTCACTCTATGAAACTGGAAAAGGAAATGTACTCACAGTAAGGGTTGAAGTCATAGAGAATGCCATTAGTTAGCACCACAACACCAGCATTCTGGAAACATGTTCAGCTTATGTTATCACATGACAATTATTGAACTTGACAAACAATGTTAACAGATTAACACCAAACCAGAGAAAATGTACAATACTGGAGATTCAACAGGCTACTCCTCACCTACAGGAGACAAAAGTAATCATGTTCTATATCCAGTAAAACATTAATTAAGTCAATATGGAAGGAGTGACAGAGTAGAGAACAATACCTGGAAGACATCATGGGCAGTAGTAGTGCCATGCCAGTTAAACAGAGCTCGCCGCTGCCTGTGTAGATTGTGCCACGGTCCCTCTAGGTTTCTGCGACCAGGGTCGTAACTCTCCAGCTCTTCCAGCACCTCTGACTATGATGTACAGTACAATACAATAATAGGTCACACATAGTAATATGGTTGAATTGGTAAAAATAATTGATCTACGTACAAGTACTGTATACAAATATTACAAAGTATCTGTAAAATCAACCAAATTTCCACCGATACCAAATCTCAAATATAGATTGATCCCGACACATTATGACATCTTTAACATATTTACAATTAAAACCTACAAGGGACTAACCTGTGTGAAGTGGTTATGTGTGCCGAGCATGAGGGCACGCTGGTCAACGGCCAGGAGCCCAACAAAAGCATTGGGTTTGGTGGTAACTGTGATGGCCACGTCACCCCCAGCATCCACTGTGGTTGGGCTCACACTCAGTGATACCTGCAATGAACTCTCTTGTCACCTCTTTTCTTTATGTAGGGGAATTAAGGGTTTTGGTACCAATGTGAGACATAACTTTTCAATGTTTTATTAGTCCTTAAGAAGTTTAAGAGGCTCTCTTAGGATGGAAATTGTTTGATATCAGTCATCATACATTACATGTCATTTGCCACCTTATGGAGGTGAAAATACTGGTGATTATTTTACCCAGAACCAGCAGAAGTAAAGAGAAGAGGTAATGCACTTACCTCATTCTGGAATGCACCGGCTACACCGAAGTGGAGAGAGTCTGCCACCATCTCCCCGTCCTCCCTCATGTGGTAGATGATGAGGCGAGCACGTGGGGCCATGGCTGTTGTGGCGAGGAACCTGAACAACACAAACCCTTGTCATTGTATAAACATGTATTACAGCAATGTCATAACAAACTATAGTACAGTATATTTCATAACTTCAAACATATCATTATGTAATGTAGATATTTCTGTTATGGTATTACTGCAGACTTTGAGAACAGAAGGCACAAAATATTTCCGATTGAGTGTACCTAAATGTGTGAGTTTTGCCCTCATGTGCCTGTAACGTCTGGGCAAACACCACGTCTCCTCGACCCAGCACCTCGTATACAAAGTAGACCAGCGGCTGTGTGGCATTGAGGCCCACAAGCACCTCTCCCCCAACCTGTAATGTTTAATACAGGTCAACTCTTTTACAATTCCTTGATGTGGAAGGAATTAGAGCTTTAGTAGGCTATGATGACATGGTGTTGTAGATGATTTGCTCAGTTGGAGTGGAATATAACCACACATTGAGGCAAATGAGGTAAGTGAAGAACAATAAATAGTTGGGAGAGACTTTAATCCTTCAGTTGATTATTGGTGATATGATACTGCAGAAGGTGATGATGATAATGATGATGACAAAGGAGGGTTGGAAAACAGACACATCTGTTGCATTTTACTTCAAGAAATATCAAAGACAATAGATAGTCATTAATACTGCAGCATCAACTCAATATGCAGAATTAGAAAGTTCTGGTATGATGTTTAATCAGTTGTTTCACTTGAAATGATGGAACCCTAAACACTGGTAGTGATCTGTGTCCATGAGGGTTAAGGCTGAACATACAGCTTTCAGGGTCAAGTGTACAGTAGTAGAGTACTGCTGTACCACAAACAACAACAATATTGTGGTCATCAAAACCAGTTGTGGCGGCTCATCTTCATAGTGTCTAGATTGAGGTCAGGAAAGAATAGGTTGATTCATGTGCTGTAAGACTTTTATATCTACAAGAGTAAATATATATTGGTAATAAATTAAGAATGAGGTATTCCACCAAACACCTGAGTGGTAAAGTGTTCAAGAGATGGTTGCTGGGTACTTAATACTAAATATACAAAGGTTAAATGTTAATGTTTTCAATTGTCATGGGTAAGGGTGAGGTCACCAGTCTGGCAAAAGTGGTCTGGCATCAAGGTTACAGTCATGCAAAACTGGTAAAGAAAGGTCAAATTCTGAAGACAGGTCACTCACTCTGTAAACATTCTCTATTAATACTGAAAAATAAGACATCAAGACATTAATTGAGCCATTATAATTGATATGAAAAAATGTATGATAATGAGGAGGGGGCCAAGGTGGGGAGAGGAACAAAAAAATAACAACACAAGGAGAGAGTTAGACAGAGAAAGATGGAGAAATGGAGGTGGATGGGTAGACAAACATAGCTGAAAAGTAAGGAAGATAAGAAAGATGGAGAAAGGAATAAAAAAACAAAGATGAGGGTGAAAGAAGGATGGAGAGGAGGGGAAAGTGGGAAGGAGAAAGAAGAACGAGGGTGAGAGAGGAGAAGGGAAGGAAGAAGAGTGAGAAAAACAAGGGTAAAAGAGGGTGACAGAGAGACAGACATACCGGCATGGTGGTGGTGATGGACACCTCCACGTTCTCTCCCACCTGTAGACGTCACAGCCACACCAACGTCACATCATCAACACCGTCATGCAACGTTATCATCATCATGCAGAAGTAGAAGTAGCACCACACAAACATACAGAGTTGGGTAGGGGAGAGTAGTTTGAGTTTTAGGGGGACATTAAAAGTTATGTGCTATAGAGCAGACCTTTGATATAACACAGATGTATACGTACAGTAAATTTATCCACTTCTTCATTTTACACACAATCTCTCAGTGGAAACTCCATAATGTTTTTTCAGAATTTTGTTATTCATTGCCAATGACAGTGCTAAATATATTCATGTTATATCAAAGGCCTGATGTATAATGGTGGTAACACATAAAGTGTTTATTTACCAAAATCTTCCCATAAAGTACCACACAGATCCTTGTGCATTATGTTGACACTATATGTTATACTGTACCTCTCTCAAGGTCATTTGATGCAGATGTGCCACATCTCAACATCTCATCTTTGAGCTATCTTGTGTCGAGTACTTTCTCAAAATGCATTAAATGTGTATACTGTATAATGCTCAGGCATCTCAAGCAGTGGGAAACATTTAAATATACTATTGAACTCATGAAGGTGTCGGTGTGGGACTAAATGTTGTCGGATGACATGGCTCAGAGATTGGAGGACATTTGCCTAGTGTGTTACCACCTTTATATCAGAAAACATTTTAGAAAGTACTTTAAAAAAAGTTATTTAAGTCAGTACATTAGCTAGAGATATAGACTACAACAAGATTAATGAGATAAGTATGATATGGCATTCATAATTTACATACTGTATTAGATATCTAAAAGGAGTTACAGCAGAAATAAAAAATGGAATACTTTTTATAAAGATATAACAAGAGAAATAGCATGAAAACTATCTATGAAAGTGAAGAACAAGTTTACTTCCACTCAAACATAAAACAATAGACAGACTAGTGAAGGTCAGAGCTTCTACATTCCACACTAGCAGGAAATTTATGTGAAAGTTGACTAAAGTTACTAGAAATACATCTGTCCCTACAGTTTCTAAATCCATCACTATCACTTTAGTTTTCTGTTAAATTTAATGGCTGAATCCTGTACTTACCCAGAACAATAATCATATCAAAATAAAAATAAACAGGAATTAAATGCCTCAACAAATTGCCAGCATTCACTGGAGATGACACTCACGAGACAATAGTGGAAGTAATTTTCAGTAATATTATAAGTGATGTTCTCAAAATTAGAGCTGAGGGTGATTTTATTTACAAAAAGATATAGGATAGCTCCCATTTACTGTTATATAACAAATATTCAAACAAAAATTATAACTATGGCATTTGTATTTTTACTGTACTGTACAGTAATTTCTTTTCAGTATGTACTAAAGTTATTGTATTAATAAGTTGGTAATAAGTTATGCTGGGTAAATCACATTCAATTTAAAATGTTTTGTACCCTTACATGCTGAGTACTCATTAGGGTAATGGGTTTGATCAGGTTAATATATTGAAGTACTCCTGGCTAGAACGGAAAGCAAGGCAAAAATTATTCACGGCCTGGTCACCCCTCTCTGGCCAAAATAGGACAAATATCATTAGTACTGTACACAGTTTCATTAAAAGTGAATGAGTTACTGTTAATTACCATAACATTCAAACAATAAAATAAACAATTTACATATTACTTACTTAGGTTCAAATCAACTTATTTTCGTTATCATTAGTTACATGATGTCTAACCAGGATGTAATTATAACATCTGTGGTCAAATGTTGTTACAATATTCTTTCTATAATTTTATTATTACTGTACCTGCATATCTTGTATGTGGCATAAGTGGATGAACTCTTCTTTATTTTTTAAGAAAACACTGAATTTTTACAAGTAAGTGGAGAGGAGTGAGAGATATAGAAGAACTGTACCTTCTAGTAATAGTAAAAACTACACAGAAATACATGTATTATTATTTGTACTTATGCTGCGAAGATATCTTTTTTCCAAGCAACTCTTCGTTTGATAGGAGTTTCCTGGGGAAGCAAAACAAAACATCACAGTTTAAGAGAATAGCTACACCAAACTCACCTTGGGGTTTTGTGTAAGAAGAGTGGCCTGCAGGAAGGAGTTACTGGGGCTCTGTGCTCTAATAATGTCCCCAAGCCACTGTGTGAGGTTCTTGAAGTTTGCCTCCAGGGCCAGGCTCACCACATCTTCATCCAGGGGTGGGTGGAACTCCAGGGTAACAATGCCTGATGGGGGAATGGTGTGCACTACATCTATGTAGCTGTTTGGGTCACGGTAGAAGGTGTGACGTATGGTCACCTCCCCAGATGTGATGGGGGTGTCGTCCTGGTATGACACTTTCAGCTGTGGGGCATTGGGATGCATGATACATTCACTGTATTATTATTATTATTATTGATAAGATTTCTTAAGTGTTCTAATCTTACACCTGGTAATACTCAGTTAGGTGTGCTTGAAAGGCAAACTGCATTTTGCTTGTGAAAAGACAGCATAAACAAAAGTTAATTTATTTATGAAACTTACATCAATAAGTCATAAACTGTAGTTCAAAATACGTAACTAATAAATTAGGCTATGTGAGTAAAATGAAGACATGAACTCACAAAGGCAGTGTATTTGAGTCCAGGCTTGAAACTGTCTGAGGTGCGAATAAGTGTGAGAGCATAGGGGTGGCGGTACACGGTGATATGAGAGGTGGCATTTTGCACACGACCTGTCAGTTCCTCCTGTACATATGCAGTGATTTCAAGCTCCCTGGCATAGTCTCCTTTAAGTCTGTGGAAGAACAGTCAGAATAGGAGAGAAAACATTAAATCACAGTAATGACAAAATAAGTCTGGAGGAAAGGTAAGAAAAGAAATAATAACTCATTAAAGATAATTATTTATTATACAGTACTGTACTACCGTACTCTATTTACTTGTCTGACAATCTATTTACCTGGCATCATTCAGGATGTCAATGGTGATGTCAGTTTTGCCCTTTATCTGCTTCACCACTCTGATGGGGTCGTCATAAGGAGCCTGGAGGTAACCGTATTTGTATGTGGGTGTCACCTGCAGCGTCACCTCCCCCTTCACTGGACGCCCGTATGTGTACCTGCCAAAATAGTGAAATAATACCTCTTTCTCAAGGTTTTCATGCAGAAGTGATCATGGGAATACTGGTTGTACAGTCATAAGCACTAGTAAGTACAGTATACAGTATAGCTTTGGTTGAAGCTTTAAACAGTCCAATTCATCAACAAACTCATTCTAATGGAGATCTTATTGTATCATCATATTCGGTTTAATGTCCGTCTTACATGCTGGCATGCACTGGACGGTTTTTAGAAATAGCCTTCCAAGCTAACCTATCTCTGGCCGGCTCTTTACTAATTCCTCTCTCTCAAATCCATCCGTATCACTTCCCCCCATGTTTTCTTTGGCCTTCCTCTGTATTTATTTACTGTTTCTAGGTATTCAAAGCACACCTGAATAATTATTAGAGCTCGTGACTGTACATAGCTTTCAATATCTGATCCTATAGAAAGTCTCAGAGAAATACTGGGTGGCCAGAACTCAGGATACATTATTACATACTTAGCACCGACAGTGGCTGTGATGATGCCCTGGTCAAAAGTAGCATATTCAGGCAGGTCCACCGTCACTTCAAACTTGGGCAGGATATAGTAGGCCACCTGGACAGTCCGGGAGGTGACCTGGCCCAGCACATCCACAGAGATGTTCCAGTTACCCATCACTGGTTCCTGTGCCAACTCCAGCTCCCCAGACCACACTCCACGGTTGGTGAACACCCGACGCCACTCTCGCACACGGTTACCAGCTCCATCCTGTAAATAAAATTATGTTGATCTACAGAATATGGCCTGAGTACCTTTAGACCACTTCATCTTCTACAGGAAATACTCTCAAAATTTCAAGACACAACTGAGAATTTAACAAAATACAATATCTTTAGATATATGAAGCACGTACAGGTTACTCCCCCAAAAATGAAAGGTACAGTCTGCAAAAAAAGTAATGGAACCACCCCTCCATTAATTTTAGAATTTTTATCACGGTAGGGTTGGTACGCCTGCTAAGTCAGTCCAAGTGTACCTGTACAGGGACAATAATACACTATTTCATAACACGTATTATAACTGTTATTAATACGTAAGAGAGTGGAGTGAGAGTGGAGTGAGAGTGAAGTGAGAGTGAAGTAAGAGTGAAGTAATAAGAGTGGAGTGAGAGTGAAGTAAGAGTGGAGTGAGAGTGAAGTAAGAGTGAAGTGAGAGTGAAGTGTTATCACCAGTGGAACAGGCTTACCAACTCTACATAGCACTGGCAATAGGGGTGGTTCCATTACTTTTTTTGCAGACTGTACATAATCATGAGAAGAGGCTACTGATAATTTGACCAGACAGATGATAAAAGAAAGGACAGCTAAATAAACAAAAATGAAGGTCTACTCACGGTGATATAAACATCTATGGCGCCGGTGACGGAAGGACGGAGGTGAGGGTTGACCACCACCACTCTGAAACGCAGGGTGTCACCGGGCTTGTAGATGGTCTTATCCGACTGGATGAACACCGAGTACGACTTGTGGACATAACTGAGACGGGTCGTGTTACTGAAGGTCAGCGCTCCGAACCCAGACACGGTGAGGTTGTAGTCACCTGGACCCAGGTCGCCAATCTGTGACATGGAGGGAGTGGTTGGTTGGTTGTTTAGTTGGTTGGTTAAATGGTAGGGTGGGTGGGTGGTCTGTTGTTTGGTTGGGTTACTGAACTGACTAACTGACTTGTCTGAAATGCTTAATAATGAGGCTGAGTGTGATCATTATTACTGACCTGGAAGGAGAGGATCTGAGTAGAGTCTTTGTCAAGGTCAGCCACTTGGCGGTTGAGTATGACACCTTCCGCTGTGTATGGTTGACCCCCAACCTCGACGTTGACTTTAACCACCCCAGTAGTACCATGGGTTGACACAGCCACCTTGTAGTCTCTGTTGGGCCTCAGTATTCGTGGTGCCATCACAGTGTATGTCCTGTCACAACAAAACAAATTATAGTTAGAGGAAGTCATGTGTTTTTTTATCATTATGGTTATTATTATTATTATTCAAATATTACACACAGGGAGAAAGAGAAAGAGTGGGAAGGAGACTAGATATCCATAAGTGAAAGAAAGAGCGAGAGGGAAGGAGACTTGAATTCATGAGAGAGAGAGAGAGAGAGAGCAATTACGATACGCATGCACGTCTCCTCTTTGTAACCGGACTGTGCTGAGGGAATCAGGCACCAACTGGAAACCATTATACGTGACTTATAAAAAACATTGGACTTCCGGGTGCAGTTAACCCATCTCTCTCTCTATCTCTCTCTCTCTCTGTAAGTTACCAGTCGTAATTATAAGTCCTGTTCCTGTTTCAATTTAATAGTGACGTCTGATATCAAACTTGTACCTCTACCAATGAGTATATTCCTTATAGGCCTACAGTACACTTTGCCTCTACAAAAATGCCAGGAGTAAGATGCAACACCGCTTACAACAAAACTCAAAGTACAACATTTGACAGAGAGGAGTTGACAATTATAACTATCAACCGTGACTGCAAATAAATTCCGGCCACCATCAGCACCAACTCTCCACACTAAGGAACTAACTAACTAACTGTAATTCGCCACCCTAGCTATATAGCGGTACACGAACTATAAACTAACTAACTAACTAACTACCACAATACAGTAATTAGGTATCGTCAGCCACACACGGTTGTCACCGCAGAGTAATCAATTTCACACCATCACCACCAAACCATCAACAAACAAGTCAATGAACTTCGATCGTCGCCTCTCTCTTAATTAATGAATTAGGCTTATGGGGGAAGCAGTGTTGGTAAATGCGGAGCAAATGATTCCTCCAAACTATTCCAAACAACAGAATACCATGTTACGACACGACTTATTATGCCGCCAACTGTACCATAACCGCCACATCTGGAGCAAATGATTCCTCCAAACTATTCCAAACAACAGAACACCATGTTACGACACGACTTATTATGCCGCCAACTGTACCATAACCGACACACGTGCGTCAACCACATGAAGAAAGAACAGAAGGGAAATACACGAGAAAAAAATAAAATAAAATGGGGAATAGGCTACGTGAGAGGAACACACACACACACACAGATGGTAACGGGTGTGGTTAATTATACAGCGGAAACACGGAAGTTGGATTAGGACTGATGAAGATTCCCCAACGCGCCATGTACCGTTTTCATAGTCCTCAACCGGACACACACACAACAGGAAGAAGTAACGAAGCGATTAGGCTACATACAGGACTGATCCGACCCAAAACACAAATTACTAGAGTAGAGAAGGACAAAAACATTCATGGTGTTTACGATATCGTGGTATATACACGATACGATGCCTCTCTTGTTTGTTTGTTTGTTTGTCTGGAGTGTCATCGTACCGGTACCAAGCCATCCATCGTCAACACTATGAATGTTCTTACCTATGACTCTTAATATTAGTGTTGATGATAATGATGTACAGTCGGCCTCAGGAATTCGTATACACCACTGTGACATCAAGTGTTCTTAACAACTAGATAATATTGTACAGTCGGCGGCAAAAGTTCTGTCGCCTCACTTGCTTCACCGAGGCACACAATGTTCATAAGACTCGAGATTAGTAGGTGTAGAAAACATGGATATTTCTCGAGTCCATGAACACTGTGAGTCCCGGTGAAGCTGGTGAGGCGACAGGACTTATGCCGCCGACTGTACATTAATTTCCAAACACCAAACTTTTCTAGTACGGTAGCCTAATGTTGTTTAGGTAATACTTGAATTAGTCAGTAGAACAATTATTATGACAGTATTTGCAGAATTATGACCTCTTTAATCATTAACCAGTGATCTGTGTACTAATTCCTGAAGCTAGCTGTACAGTTGGCGGCAAATGTCCTGTCGCAACATAAGCATGGTAATAAAAGCTTCACAGGCACGTATACTGAAAAAAAAAAAAAAAAAAAAAAAAAAAAAAAAAACAGCACAGAAGTATATTGATTTACTTCCTAGATATCGTATTTCTGTATGGTGAATGTGTAGATTTGATGATTAATTAACCTCTATGTTATCTTTGAAGACGTGATGAGTGAGGGGACACGACACGACTTTTTCCGCCGACTGTACACATGAACGCGTCGTGCACCGAGAGAAAGCACACGTGTTCCAATAACCACAGAGAAAGCATGAGATTTTGTACAGTTTTTTTCCGAGCCAAATTGGACCTCTGGTGGTGAGTGTTGTACAGCCATCATAAAATATAACCACCCACACCTTTCCTTCCATCGTATATAGTAAATTTATATCTTGGTAATAGAGAACAACACGTGTATGATTTTGCAGCACCTTATAATAATAACTGAGGGAATTAAGTAGTAAATATCTTAGTAATAGAGAACAACACATGTTATGATTTTGCAGCACTTCATAATAATAATAACTGAGGGAATTAAGTAGTAAATATCTTGGCAATAAAGAACAACACATGTTATGATTTTGCAGCACCTTATAATAATACTAACAACAACAACTGAGGGGGTCGAGTTGACGTAAGTAAAGTGTTGCATGATTATAGTTTTGATATGATACTGATTTATGTGCACGATGGAATGAAAATATGGGTGGTTATTATTTTGATAGTGACTGTACCTAGTTCACCCGAAACTGACAATATTATCTGACTCACTATTATCATCAACCAAGTACAGTATAACATAATTGGGTAGTTTAATTAATATTGGTTCATCATATTCAATAAATACAATTCGACTAATAGTGAGGATGAACAGACTAGGCTACTACAAATAATTAATGTGCGTATTTTTTGTTTTTATTTGTTTATTTTCTATATAAACCAAACGAAAAAAAGTTTGCTGGTGATTAATTAAATGCAGTATAATAATAATATAGTACTAAATAAAGGAGTATATATATTCATAGAGGATATAATTATAAACAACAACAACAGCAATAACAACAACAACAACAACACTTTCCAGTCACTGCTTGGTATGTCTAATAATGATCATCATGTTGTTGTTGTTCCACCTAATAACAGTTAACCTCAAGACAGTTATCGTTAATTACTCCATTTGTATCGCTTGAAAAGACCCTGACACCAATTACAGTCACACACACACACACACACACACACACACACACACACACACACACACACACACACTCTCTCTCTCTCTCTCTGGGGGTGGGGGGATGTGTACAGGAATAGTTTAGTGCTTCGAATACTGTACACTCACTATCCAATATTTGTATCCGGGTCTTGTTGAAGCATCGAATCATTTGACATACTATAGTGAACCAATGACAACGCTTATCCTGTTTCATATTAATTTTGTTTGAGTTCGCTTAAGGACCCTGTGTTCGTATATAAAAATTGGCGGCTTTTGATTCCACCTAACCATGCCATGAAACAAGCTCCTTACATATAGGTGATGTTTCGTGGCCATATTTGAAGGACTCGTTTATCTTCAATTTTCTGACTACATCACAGGGTCCTTAATTAATACTAGATCGGGCTATTTGAGAGCAAACCTGCCTGGATACATATTTTGGATTGCGACGGTACTATTTACAAGCTTATTATGCCTTTAACGTTTAATTAGAGAATATTATAAATGTCACCATAGTATAGCCTAGTCATACGAGTAACTGAAAGAGAAGAGACACCAAACTTGCATATATAGAACCGTTGGCATTCATATAATAATCATATATATATTACAGGAACTTCCCTTACACACACACACACACACACAACACACGAGATTCATAACAAAGATGTGAACCACCGTGTGTGTGTGTGTGTGTGTGTTGTGGGCGGAGGGTGGGAATTTAAAGGCACTTGGCTCCCCTAGAACTACTACTACTACTACTACTACTACTACAACTACTACTTTAGCCACGCCCCCCACACCACCAACCCTCCTCTCACCGACTCCCACGCTTGCTCACCCGTGCTTGTGTTAGTGATTTCGAGTTATAGTTCCCTTGAGTATCGAACATTTCAGTAATAAGTATTGCCAAAAGAGAAACAAAACTCATATATTTCACCAAAACTTCACCCAACGCCGTACCATGATATAAAATATGTGTATCTATAATATTTATCTGTCCTACTTTCCATTTCAACACAATGCATTTTGATTCACTCGCTTTTTGTTGCCCTGGCATTTCACAAGCAACAAACAATACGAGCGAAATTACAAAATAAACACAATATTTGGGATTGAAATTACAACACACACACACACTTTACAAGCAACAATACGTGCAAAATTATCAAAGAAACACAATATTTGGGATTTAAATTACAACACACACACACACACACACACACACACTTTACAAGCAACAATACGTGCAAAATTACCAAAGAAACACAATATTTGGGATTAAAATTACAACACACACACACACACACACACAGCCTCCCACCTTCACACACACACACACATACACACACAAGAACAGCCAGCCTCCAGGTGCAAATGTCAGATTCCAATTCAACCTACAAACGCCCACCTCCTCTTCCTCCTTCTCCTCCTCCTCCTCCTCTGGCCAACACGTTTTCGGAAGGTCACAAACATGCGCGCGCACACAGTGAAATAAACACCCGATTATTTTTGTTATTGCTGCGATAAAACAGTTAATATGCCGAGAGTAAACAAACGCTTTATTATTATTATTATTATTATTACTACTACTATTATTACTATTATTATTATTATTACTACTACTATTATTATTATTTTTATTATTATTACTATTATTATTATTATGCTCCGATAAAAAGTTGAATATGCAAACACTTCGGACTTCAACAACAACAACAAGAGATAGAGAGAGGAAACTTTACGACAGCCCTGAACCTCGAGGAGAAAAAGATGAAGGAATACAGTTAGTTTACATGGAAGGGAAAAACAGTTGCAACATCAGAGCAGAGGGAGAAAGGAGGTGTGTGTGTGTGTGTGTGTGTGTGTGTGTGTGTGTGTGTGTGTGTGTGTGTGTGTGTGCTTTAATTAACAACGTAGACATCAATTAGGCTTAGGTGTAGTGTATGTAGTAGGTTAAAATAATATTCGTGAATAATGGAAACCACATATATGCCTTGTAAGGAGTGATTGTAGTGGTAGTTGTAGTGAAAGTAGTAGAGGGAGTGGAAGTAGTAATGGTAGTGGGAGTGGAAGTAGTAATGGTAGTGGGAGTGGTAGTAGTGGAAGAAATAGTGATGGTAGTGATAGTGGCATTGGAAGTAGTGGTGGTGGTAGTGATAATAGTGGTAAAGAAAGTAGTGGCAGTCATAGTAGTGGTTATGGAAGTAGTGGCGGTGGTGGTAGTGATAGTAGTGGTGATGGTGGTGATTGTTGCAGTGGTAGTAGTGGAAGTGGTGGTGGTAGTGATAGTAGTGGTAATGGAAGTAGTGGTAGTAGTGGGTGGTGAAGGAGTGGGTGGGAAAACTGGTAAGGTAAGGTAAGGTAAGACAAGGTGAGTCCAGGTATGCATTAACAAAACAACTAACCAACTAACTAACTTCCCTGCACACCCACACTCAAAACAGTATGTATGTATGTATGTATGTCAGCATGTATGTATGTAAGTAAGCATGTGCATTATGTATGTATGTATGTCCAGTTATGATCATAAGTCCTGCTCTAGGTGAATTAAAACAAACTAAGCTAAGAAAAGACAAACAAGATAGGAAGTAAACAACAGATGGGTGGAAAATAAGGATGGATGCAAGAACAGACAGAAGGATTGATAGAAAGGAATGAAAGATAAAAATGAGGGAAAGAAGAAAGGAAATATAAGAATGAGGGAAAGAAGAAAGGAAAGATAAGAACGAGGGAATGAAGGAATGAAAGATAGAAGCGAGGGAAAGAAGGAATGGAAGATAAGAACGAGGGAAAGAAGGAATGAAAGGAAGATAGAAGCGAGGGAAGGAAGGAATGAAAGGAAGGAAAAAACAAGGGAGGGGCAGAATGAAAAAACAAAACAAAAAACATATATATATCCTCAAGGCCTCACACCCACACCCAAAATAATTGACCTAGCCTGATGTGAGTGACCTGCTTCTTGTCGCCTCCATACCCAAGTGACCTATGACCCAACACAACAACAGGGGTCACAGGGGTCAACATATTTTGAATACAGCCTAATATATATCTCAACCCAACCAACTATATATAGGCCTACAGAATTAAGGGGGTGCGGTGATAGGGGACAGGCTTGGGGGGATGTAGGGGGTGCGGGAGTAGGGGACAGGCTTGGGGTGCGAGTTTAGGGGGACAGGCTTGGAGGGGGTAGAAAGCCTGTCCCCTATTCCCGCACTCTCTAAACTCCCCCTCATGCCTGTCCCCCTACTCCCCCCCCCCCAAGCCTGTCCCCTAATTCCCGCACCTCCTTAAGCATAGGCATATTACTACAGCTTATACTCTACTTTACATTTACCATACATCTACTAATTTACATACGGTTTCCTTCCTGCTGTATAGGCCTAGAATATTAATAAACCGTGTAGGCCTATACTTCCTTCCTTTCCATAGGTCTAATTATTTACATCACTTTGGTACCTCCTTTCCATAGTCTAATTTACATACAAAATCCTCTCCTCCCATGGGCTTTATTTTTCTACATCCTTGAATTCCCTTCTCTCATTGGCATACCTTACATACAAACATACATACATACAAAACAATAATTCCTTCTTTCTTCCGTGGCACCCATATACAGACAAAGAAACACACACACACACAAACACACTCTAAAGGAGAACCAAAAAACACAACCACCTCTTCAACTTTTTGTTTATGCTGTTGGAGGTAATTACTGAACCTGCCAGACATTTAATTAATCATGGGACAGAAGCAACATGGGAAGGAAGGTGAGGTATATAATGCATGCTTCCGTTCACCTTATTATTACTGGTACGGTATTATAAGTTGCTGTTAAAGAGTGTAATTAGTGTCGCTATACGGTGAGGTAATTATAAGCACTCCTATCAAACTGTTGTTGTTGTTATGTTGTTGTTGTGTTGCTGGGCTGTGTGCTATGTTGTGTTGTGTTGTGTTGTGTTGTTTTGCTGTGTTTTATTGTATGGTGTTGTGCCGCTGTGTTTTGTTGTGTTGTGTTGTGCAGTGTCTGTTATTGTTGTATTGTGTTGTGCTTTGCTGTTGTGCTGTGTTGTGTTTAACTGTAAGGTGTTGTGCTGATGTGATGTGTTATGTTAAGCTGTGTCTGGTATTGTTTATACTCCTTCCAAGAAAGTGAAAGATAAATATATACATACAGACATTTGCGACAGGCAGACAAATACAGAGATGTTGTGTAAGGGATAAAGAAAATAAGTGGAAAAATCATCACGTGTATGTAGGTGTGTGTGTGTGTGTGTGTGTGTGTGTGTGTGTGTGTGTGTGTGTGTGTGTGTGTGTGTGTCAGAGGAAGGGCGTGTGTGGGAGGAGAGGAAGGTTAGCACACGGTGAGGAAAAGGAAGAGGAAGGGAGGAGCGGGAACTGTGAAAGGAAGTGTTGACGGATACAGCCTCTTATAAATAAAAATCATGCAAAAGGCGGGATACACGCTCTAACTAATATTCACATTGCCAGGGCACACACACACTCTCACTCTCTCTCTCTCTCTCTCTCTCTCTCTCTCTCTCTCTCTCTCTCTCTCTCTCTCTCTAAATTTAACTCCAAGCCCCTCTCCAGATATACCTTCAAATACCTTACTCCTTTTCCCTCACCCAAGTCTACTCCTCCCCCTCTCCCCTCCCCCCTCTCCCCATTTCACTCTCCCTCTTTCCGCTCCTCTCCCCCCTCTCCCCATTTCACTCTCAATCCCTTCCCTCCTTCCTCCTGTCAGCCACTATGTCGTAATAGTGGTGTGTGAGTGAGTGAGTGAATGAGAGTTTCACCATCTGACCCACTCCTCCCACCCATCCACTTTCCTTCCCACCACTCGTTAAACTCTTAGGGGTCGTAGCAGTCAGACAATAACAACAACAACACTACTACTACGACTACAATTACTACTACTACTACTACTACTCTTGCTATAACTACCACTACAACTACTACTACTACTACTACTACTCCTGCTATTACTACCACTACAACTACTACAACTACTACTCCTGCTATTACTACAACTACAACACTACTATTACTACCACTACAACTACTACTACCATCAAAATAATAATAACAACAACAACAAGAACTACTACTCGAGTCAACATCAGCTTTTACATAGTTTAAAAGAACAGTCAGTCAGTCGGTTCACAAACCTTTTCCCTCCCTATTATCTATTATATTGTACCTTTATCTCAATCAGGCTATCAGTCAGTCAACATCAATATGAATAGGGGGATAATTTTGTCTGTGGTAATGTGGGCAGTAGTACTTTGAGGGTTTGGGCAAGATTTTGGGTTTGGGGGACCTATTCTGACCCAAGCCACTCCTTTCAATTCTTCCCCCACGTCCTTTATTTCCTTCGTGTTTACTGTCCTTCCTCTATGTTCCTCTCCATCTCTCCTTTTCCCTCGTGCTGAAGTACATAGGCTACATGGTCTTTTGGGCATATTTATACATATATATATTTTTTTCAGAGAGATATTATTTTTCTTCGTCTCCAATACAGCTCTCTCTTACCAACCTACCTACCTACCTACCTGCTCTTCCCTTCTCACCACAGTCATTATGTCATTCACAGAGACAGTGGTCTAGTCGTTCTCCCTTCCCTACTTTCATTCCTTCTCATTATACTCTGGGTACATAAAAGAGTCTGATTGTTTGTCGCTGAAAAGGAAGGAAGGAAGGAAGGAAGGAAGGAAGGAAGGAAGGAAGGAAGGAAGGAAGGAAGGAAGGAAGGAAGGAAGGAAGGAAGGAAGGAAGGAAGGAAGGACGAAAGAAAGGAAGGAAGAAAGGAAGGAAGGAAGGAAGGAAGGAAGGAAGGAAGGACGAAAGAAAGGAAAGGAAGGGAGGGAGGAAAGAAAGAAAACGCGAGGGATATGGGGAGTCGCAAAATTTCAAGTCTTCTCATCAGGGTGAATTGGAAGGCTTCTGATTACTCCAAACTCTACAAAGGAAATAAATCAACCCTCTTTGGCAAACTGGTATATAATTATCTATTTTGGAGAAGTCGGTGGTCTTCTAAATCACGACGACAACAGATATACTCTATTATATTTAACCTGAGAGAGAGAGAGAGAGAGAGAGAGAGAGAGAGAGAGAGAGAGAGAGATATGATACACCAATGTTAAGGAGCCACAAGGGAGAGATGTGTATAGGACAAGTTGGTGGGAAGGAAGGACAGAAGGATTAGCGAGGGAAATCCTGCTGGTGGACAGGGAGGAAATAGTTTATGAAATGGGAGGAGGATTAGAAGTTGAGGGGGAGGGAAAGAGGGAGGTAAACGATAAATCATGGAGGTATAAATAGTTAGGAGAAGGGAGGAAGGTGGAGGGAGAAGGAAGGAGGAGGGAGAAGGGAGGAGGAAGGAGAAGGGAGGAGGGAGAGCGGCAGAGGAGAGGAGGGGGGAAGGGGAGAGAGTAGAGGATAGCAGAGGTCACTAGCGGGGATTAAAGTGATAGCAGAGGAAAGGGGGGTGGAAGGTTGGAATGATACCAGGGAGGAGGAGAATAATAATAATAATAATTAGATGGAAAGTGAGAGTGAACAGGTAGGCGAAAGGAGGTAAGAGTGGCGGAGAGAGAGAGAGAGAGAGAGAGAGAGAGAGAGAGAGAGAGAGAGAGAGAGAGAGAGAGAGAGAGAGAGAGAGAGAGAGATAAAAGGAGTGTACACGATTCTTATATGATTGCAAGAGAAGTGAACGGAATGGAGAATGAGCTGTGTGTGTGTGTGATAGGGAGGGTAGAAGGATATACAGAAAGACAGGGATAGGAGGGATATACCGAGAGAGAGAGAGAGAGAGGGGGGGGGGGGGGGTGACGAGAAATGAGAAGAGTGGGGGCATGGGAGGTGGAGGGTGTGAGGAGGGAGGCAGAAGGAAAGAGAGGTCATGGGCAGAAGAGAGGAGGGAGAACAGGTATTAGGGGGAGGGGTGAGGGAGAGAAAAGAGGGGTGAGGTAGGGAGAGCAAGGGAGAGAGAGGGGAGGGGGAGAGAGAGGGGAGGGGGAGAGAGAGGGGAGGGGGGGAGAGAGAGGGGAGGGGGAGAGAGAGGTGAGGGAAAGAGAGAGCAAGGGAGAGGGGAGGGAAAGAGAGAGCATGGGTGAGAGGGAGGGGAGAGCAAGGGTTGGGAGACGTGGGGCAGGAGGATGAGGGAGCAGGGGGAGCAGTGAGGGAGCAAGAAGTATAGTGACCGCAGCTGCAACATCACTTTCACTACCCCCTCACCCATGGAGGTATAATAAATACCTTCATGCCCTCACCCCCACCTCACTTCACTTCCACGCACTCCTTCCGTCCCTCCTCGGTCCCAATTTTCCCTCTCACTCTTCTCCTTATCCCTTATCCTAAACGATCTCTCTCTCTCGGTGGTATTCTTAAAAACATCTTTCCCTTCAAAGGCATGGGAAAGAAATATATCACTACTATCTCATGGATGTAGTATAATTCTCTCTCTCTCCTCTCTCTCTCTCTCTCTCTCTCTCTCTCTCTCTCTCTCTCTCTCTCTCTAAGTAGAAACGTCCTGTCCATTTCACAACACAACACAACACAACACATCGTCCTGCACCTGTACCCAAACATTTATAAGTATACATACATGCAGCAGACGTAAAATAGTTAGCGTATATATACCGTACTTTTCCTCGACCCCCTCAAGTTTCAAACCCGTATACAAAAACGCAAGAAGAGACCTGCATGTAACTTTACTTTCCAAACATATCGCCTCGTCAGTCCCCTTATTATCAGTCACTTACTTGTCACCCCCTGTACTTTTCTCTCTTGTCTCTTTTTACACGGTTCATGGTGATGTGAGCCGGCACAAGGTCGCTACATGGATGGTGGTATGCTATTAGTATTTTGTGACATGTAAAGTATACCAGTCACCCCTCTGTTACCTCACCACTTGTGTCACACGTGTATAAAGCAAGTCACCTCCTCTCTCTCCTCTATAGGCTCGTTGTCATCTGCTTCAGCATTATTTATTTTATTTTTCCTTTCGGTTTTATTGTTCCTGTGTATAATTATAGATCTTCTTATAGTTTTT